>CM035153.1:111029083-111175467 GCA_020205615.1 Panax quinquefolius
GGTTACTAAAGAAGTCATCATTGCTTTCATAAGAAATAATGTCGTTTGTCGATATGGACAACCAGATGTCATTGTGTTAGACAATGCTAAGAACCTCAACAACAAAATGATGGAGGAGTTATGTAGAAAATTCCACATCAAACACCTTAACTCCGTCATCTACCGTCCAAAGATGAATGATGCAGTTGAAGCGGCTAATAAAAACATCAAAAAGATTATGCAAAAAATGTCCGCCAATCACAAAGGATGGCCTGACCTATTGCCTCTGACTTTATTAACCTATAGAACTTCTATGCGTACTTCCACTGGGGCAACCCCCTACTCATTAGCTTATGGGATGGAAGCAATTGCTCCCCATGAGGTCGAAATGGAATCCCACCAGTGTTGATGGATGCTCGGTTGGATGAAGACCATCGGGTACAAGGCGGGTATCACCAATTGTCTCTAATAGGCGAAAAGCGAATCTGCGGCTATCTTCCATGCTCGATTATATCGATAACGGATTGCGATCCTACAATAAAAAAGTCCGACTACGATAGTTCAAACAACATGACTTGGTTTTGAAGAAGATCATTGACAACCAAGATCATTTTAAGGAAAATTCGCCTCCTAATCGGAAGGCCCATTTGTTGTCAAGGAGGTATTGACAGAGGTGCTCTCAGATTGCGGTGAAATAGATGGCGATGAATTTCCACACTTATCAACTCGAATAATCGTGAATCGGTACCATATCTGAGGTTACCATCAAACAAACATCCTGGTTTTGATCATCAAATCACCAGTCATTCCGGTTTTGAACCCTTTCCTTTCTATATACTCTTCTGCCCCTCAGGGAAACATGGACTTCAAACCAGCAGCCTGGTTTCACTTCATTTCAAACCTTTCACACAATTTTGGTTATCTTAAAGATGGGATTGAACCTTTCACACTTGCAGTTTATCCTGAAGACGGGATTAAACTTTTCTATGCTTGCAGTTTGTCTTGAAGACGGGATCAAACTTTTTCACACTGCAGTTTATCACCATTATGGGATCAAACTTTCTTCTCCCCGATATATAGCATACATGGGATTTACACTTCTCTTTAATCATGATTCGTCCACGAGGCGAACTACATCGACTGATCTCCGGATACCGGGAATACGTAAGCAACCATATTCTATATGGCCCGGTCACAATAAAAAAACAACAACAAAAACATTTCTACCCTTTCTTCATAAAAACAACAAAAACATTTCTACACCTATCCGCTTTCACATTCGGCGTTGAACCTCTTACACTGAGTTCGAACTACATGAACTTGATCTCCTCTCCAATAGAGTACGTAGGCGTACCATTTATGGTTCGATCTAACCCCTACCGTAACAAAAATGTTTGTCACACATTCTCGGTATCAACCTTTAATTCACCACATTGCATCGGTTTTTAGATCAAAGGGATGGAAATACCCAACCTCTTCTCACAAATAGAAGATTCTAGGTGACCATCTAAGTCGCGATCGTGCCTCAAAGAGCAATACCAACCCAAAAGAGATGGAATTAACTAGGCTTCTCACAAATAGAAATCTTGGTGACCATCCGTGGAAGGTCGATCTCGGAGAGGAAAACCACTCTCCTCTCCATTTTTCCATACAGATACCAGTCCCAAGACACTAAAGATGGTAGGGATATACAGAAATCAATGATCCGTTCTGAGAGATCTTGCGATGTCTCAATGTCCACCTATCAAAGATAAGTTCAGAATACATCAAGATCACAAGGCCCTGGAGAAACAGGCAAATATCAAGCAAGTATCAAGGCATAACTAAAAGGGAAGTGAATCAAAATATATTTCCTGCCATACATAATCTTGTTTGATATATACATCCGTGGTTGTACATGACAAAATGGCTAAGCTAGTCTGTGCAGGAAAATACAAAGCTATCTACAGATCTGTGTGTATGCGGACTATCAGATCTAACATGGCATCCCTCTCTGAAGACGGAGGTAAAGCTGCCAGCTCCTGCCCAAGGGTATCTACATGAGCTAGCAGATTAGAGGCTAACTGCATGGTGGCATAATGCTCATCAATGTATGCACTCATGTCGACAAGACCGATAGCATCATCGGGATCTCATCAAGTCATTCTGCGTGAATGGCCACATCCCTAGCAGATAAAGCGACATCCCGCTCCGCAATCAATGCATCCCTGGCTGATCTAGCCTCATCCCTCTCTATCAGAGCGACGTCTCTCCCATCAAGAGCTATCAACATTGCGGCCCTAGCCTGATCTCTATCATAGGTCATCAGATACAAGCTCTGCTCCAAATGTTGTGCCGAATACTGGGTAACAGTGGCACTCGGGGTGGGAGAACCCATGATATATTTTGGCAGCCCAGCAGTCAAGTCATTGATGGGCATGTCCCCCTCCTCTATAGGCTCCTCATCATTAGAATCAGTCTCCTGCACTGTGGATACTACCGCAGACAATGCAGTCTCTGTCTCCATCCATACGGAATACTCTGCAGAATAACCAACATGACTGACAGAAAACCCAGCCAGCTCTCGGTGATCCCAACAAGCATACAACCTGGATCTGTCCTCAGCTGATAAACGGTGTGAAATAAAGCACTGACTCACTGCCCCCTCATAAGGGTGAAAGTCCTGAAACTGGTCAAACTGACACATCACGTCCAGTGGGTGGTAAGTAATCATACCCCTCAATATAGCCAGAGGGAGATAATCCATGCCCGGAGTATGAGTAATGAAGCTGTAGGGTGAGCTAAGCCCTGAGCACGACAATATGGCAAACGGATCCCTAATCCCTACCAAGAAAGCTGACCACAATGCAGCTACTGTACACTCCGTAGGATGAAAGGAGTACGACATGGCTATGTCATGGGTAAAACAAAAACCCTACCGTCTGAGTGTGCCAATCGGTCTCAAGTGTGACATAAACCACACGTATAGCATGACCGAGCTACCTGTAAACACTCCTGCCAAATAAGTGCAGCAGTATGTAGCTGACCTCAGAGTCTCTGCAATGATCATCGGTACAATGGTATGACCCTCCCTGAGAGCTCTCACTGCCATAATGACGTTGATATCCAGCTCATCCATGTACCGCAACATGAAGACGTATGACAATACGCATAAAAGTAGTACATCCACCCTGGATGAACGCCAATGATCCTCCAGTGTGGTGAAATCCCCGGAATGCCGTGCATAACTATCCTCAGAGCCAAAGCTGTCAAACAGAAAACGCTGGGATATCACGTGGTCGGATGTAATCTCGTCCTGTACCACTCTACATCTCAATCCGGTGAGGGTCATGAACTATCTACTCATGTCTCCAATAGCCATATACACGCAAGGTCTGTCCAGCGGCAGCATCATCAACCGTGCATACTCCTCCAAAGTAGGAGTCAACTCCTGGGTCCCAAATCAGAAAACCTGCCTCTCCGATACCCAATGCTCTAACATACCCTCTACAAATCCTGTGGGAACCTGAAACATCAACAGGGTCATAGTATGCTGCAGCAAATCATCTACGATCACCATGTCTGATGGTGATATACTATCATACCATGAGCGCATACCAGATACCACCAAAAATGGTGGGGTATAATCAATACGGCTAACTGTCGAAGAAGACATCTGTACGGGCCGTGTCATAAGACCATCTAGGGGTCAATGCTGAATATCACTGGACATACATACATATGCATAATACAATAACATGCATGATACAATAGATGGCAATATGATATAGGGAATGGAAAACTGTACATACATTCCTAAGTATATCATCATTTAATACATCTCTGTACAACTAAAATACAGTGAAATGGGGCGAAGCTACCCAACATATAACAGAGACCTATCAAAAGATATAGCGAGAATGGGGCAAAGCTACCCAACAGCTAATAGAGGCCTATCAAAAGAGATAACGAGAAATACATCAGAAAAAGGCAATGGTGTCGATGTCTACATCATCGATACTGTCCACCTGATGTAACTCCTCATGAGTCACTCTATCTACAGGGATGTCAGGCCAATACAAGGGAGGATCTGCATCGAGAAAGCCATATGGGTCACCTGAGGGGCCAGCGCCAGAGCTGGAAGGATCAAAAGTATCTACCTCTGAAGGATCTCTGCCCAAATGTCGAATGAAAAGGTGTGTCCGGTCCAGCTGCCGGGTCAATCTGTCAATCTGTGTCACATGAGTCGGATCTCTGACACAGGCTAGCCAATCCGTCATCATCACGGATCCTGGAACCATATCCCCCATAAACTATGTGGCGTGGGTCTGAGCTCGAATAGTACGAGGGATCCACCAATGCTGGAACATCTCCTGAGACCAGGGGCCCTCTGACAATGTAAAACCGGCCATCCCCATCAATGGGATGTTAATGACGAGTGACTACGAAACAGGCCAATAACGCCTGACAAGAGGTAAGATCGGCATGCGAATCTCTCCTGTAGTGCTCCTGATAGCACGCTCTCCTAAATAGAGCTCCCATCCTCCATCTGTGAAGAGAGGAATCCTGTGGGTGAAAATGACTTACTCAACTCTAGTCGGATACCCATCCTCAAATCCAATTCCCAAATGTTCTCTAGAGTAGGGAATCCATGTGATGACATCCGCTGTCAATAACTTCAGCTGTAGGCGACAATGAGTGAAACCCTCAGCAATAGGAACCTCCACCAGTATGGAATGATTCCATCTCCGTCCTCATGGATTGGTATCTAAACCTAATACGCTCACAGGACGTGAACATGGAAGCCTCCCATAGGCCCAAAATTGCCAACACAAAGGTAACATCTGCTGTCAGTCAACACTCTTAACCTATACATGGGAAAAGACAAGAGAAACACTCACCAGCAGAAACGGGTAGAATCCTAACCATGCCTCGGTCGAGCCACAGCATATCGCATCGCATTCCCATGAGGAAGTAGGCAAAGGTGTAGGAACCCCAATCATAGTCTCCTATACGGTCCACGTGTCTAGTGGCGTTGATCAAAGTGAAGGACACCGTAGAGGAATTATCTGTTATGAAGTAGCCCCTAATGATCATCAGGAACAATCACCGAAAAATGCGATCCCTAACTCTCATATCATCGGGTATGGGCTCATTCAATAGTCCGCTTATAACATCTACGCTCAAAGGACCCGTACGAACAGTCCTGCCCTTAAGCGCCTCCGCTGGAACTCCCAACAAGGATCTGACGGTAGTAGGGGTAATATCCGCCGTACAAGGCACTGGATCCCCTCCAAACTCCATACCTGTGATAAACCGCCAATCCATCGGCGTCATCATCACCTCACAATCCAGCAAATGGAGTGACTGAGTTTGGTGAAACCACCGCTCAGACAATGACCTGAGGTAACCCCAAGGACAACGACGGGGAAGAATGGAGAAGAACATCCCAAATCCCCAGCCATGTACAATCGCTCTATAGTCATCATGCAAAGCCTGGTACATAGAATGGATGCTAAACCAGTTCCCTCGAGGCTGTGTGAAGCCGGGAAACTACTTCAAATGCAGATCAATATCAGAATCCTTGACTCCTCATCAATAAGAAATAAGGAAGATTAAAGATTTAACTTCATACCTCGTTTGCGTGCAGGTATGCTGAAGGATGCCTACTCAAGTCACCTAGAAGATCTGGGTACGCCACTTGAACACCTGACAATTCCCTACGGGGAACACATACAGCAGGAGCATGAACCTCGATTGGTACATCCTCCTCCTCGTCCTCGACATTCGGCACTTCAATCTGAACAGGACATATCACCGCCTCCACCAAACGACGAGGCTGCCTGATAGACTGGCGTTGAGGCTCTTCAGAAGCCCTCCTCCGTACACCAGAAGTGGTCCTACGGAAACTACTTGGCTAATCCGGATCGATAATATCTGGACAACAAATCTCCAAATCACCTCAGAAAGGGTGTGGTAAATTCTTACCTGGAGCTTTTCAAAATGCATTTTATGATTACATGCATGCATGCATTATTTTAACATACGTCTACAGTAGAGTTAAAAATGCATGACTATCCAATACCTACATTTTGGAAAATTTTGCCATACTCCCGTCATCTCATTGTTATTCACCTGAATGCAGGGTATACTATACCGATGAGCTCAGCTTTCACAGATCATGCTCGAAAATACCTCACAAAGGTCCGATGCCGTCATTGCAAGGTCACAACCCTAAACCTCCCCAGCGGGGGTTACAATGCTAAGCCACGAAATGCTAAACCTCGGCGGGGGTTACAATGCCGAAGTTATCAAATGATTGAGTATCCCCGGCGGGGGTCACAACGCACATCTTTTAAACACCCAAGTATCCCCGACAGGGGTTACAACACCGAAGTTATCAAATGATTGCGTATCCCCGACGGGGGTCACAACGCACATCTTTCAAACATCCAAGTATCCCCGACGGGGGTTACAACGTAATTCAACCATTGATACATACATCAATGAAGGTCAAGTAACCTTGATGTCATGTCAGCCGATGGCAAGTAAACCCATCAAAGCAACCTTCCCCAGTAAGGGTTACAACGCAATGCGACCATTGGCACATACATCAATGAAGGTCAAGAAACCTTGACAATGCACCCAGCAGGTATCTATTCGGTGATACACACATCAACGAAAGTGAGGAAACCCTGACAGCGACAGACTATTGGTAGTAACTCTGACAGAATGAGGAAATATGTTATACACATCCTCAAACAGGCAAAGTTTTATCCCCACAGATCTCTTAAACAGAAGAGGTACCTTTATGGAATATAAGCCAGTGTCTAGGATTCAAGACTTTGGTGATAGCCCCAACGTCAACATCCTTGAAGACTTGGATCGTATGTCCAAGCCATCACTGATTGTCATCCCAACAGGATTACTTTACAATCATGCATCATACATTTGCATCATGTTGCTGCATATAGAATCATGTTTACCTTACTTACATTTCAATTATCTAGGATTCTTTATCCTATCCATGCCTTGCATTGCATGAATATGATAAAGAGGGGCATCTGTAGACACTCGAAATTTTCTACATGCCTGTTAGTGACATTGTAGGAGGGCAGATTCGTCTTTCGGAGATAACCCTAGAAGATAGCTTATATCCATTCTAGATACTACCGGAAGTTCAAGTTCGCAACCCAGAACACACACCGGGAACATCATTTCCAACCCTAGAACACACACCAGAAGGATCATTTCCAACCTCAGAGATAACCCTGAGTTTCGTCCTTGGCGATAACCCCAAGGAGTGTTGTTGCAGTTTCGGCGATAACTCCGAAAATGCTTATTTCAAACACATGCTATTAGCTTCATGCTCAGACATCCTGCCGAGACACTCATACCTCAGACCCGTAGCTAACACCGGGAAGACAGGTTTTCCTACAAGATAACCTTGTAGTATTCAAACACTTGCAGTAGTCCAATCTCAGATGTAACCCTAAGCAACATCTGCTTTCAGCTCAAACCGGTGATAACCCCCGTTGAGGATTCAAACGTCATCTTACTGTCTCAACATTCTCTCTCACAAGATGATATCACAGCATACCAACAAGTAGTCCAATCTCAGATGTAACCCTGAGCAACGTCTACTTTCAACTCAAACCGGCGATAACCCCAGCGAAGAGTCAAATGTCATCTTACCCCCCTTCAACACCTGCGCGTTGTCTCAACACTTCATACATAATACATCCAATAATGTCCCACAAGAACCAAGGAGTTACAATCCCGAGTGACTATTACGCATGACAGTACCTTGGATAGAATTTGAAGCTTGAAGACCATGGGCATGGAGCCCTCTTCCTGACTTCGTACAACCTCTAATCCATGTCATTGTGTAACTCTCGACACAAGCGGTCCAAAGAAGGTCACATATACCTCGTTCGGATGCTTGGATTGAAGTTTTGCAAGTTCGAGTGGACATTATAGTGCACGAGTGCACGTACTGAATGTTTACTCTGTATACACCCATATTGAATGTTTCCTCAGTTTAAACACCTATTAGCTCACATATAGCTACACTTTTATCCGGCGGGAGCTGAGTGTTTATTCACATAGAGTCATAAAAGTCTACTTTGGCATCCCACTGTAAGCCTTCTTACATTCTATAAAGCCTTCTTTCTATATTAGCACACACTGTTTTACACATTGAGAGTGTATATATTTATACATATGTATATATTTTATATATGGACTAACATTATCGAGTTATACCTTGATTGAGCCTAGACTTATGTCTGGAGCCTTTACTTGCTTTTGTATATATATATATATACTTATATATATAAATTGTGGTCAGACTCTGTCTGATGAGCCTAGACTTATGTCTGGAGTGTTTCTTTTGCTTATATATATATATACACATATATATAACTGTTACTTATGTCCCACCTGGAGTCTACTTCGTGGTGGTTTATCATGTCCATATATATATATATATATATTTACAACTTTTATATATATAACTGCTTACTGCTTTCCATACAAACTGCAGTATCATGTGAGCCTAGGAATCATAAAGATCACGGATTCATCTCATCAATCTAGATTCGTTCCTATGATGGACATCTTTCACCAAATGAGCGGCTTGTATATTATTTTATAGTGTCTCGAATTTCCTTGGATGGTCATACCCATGAGGAGTTCTAAGATCGTTGCAGATATTATTTTCTCGAAGATGCTTTGCATCTCGAAAATAAAAGCAAACAAGCCGAACATTTAATAATAAAATTGAAGTATCAAAGGCCTCAATTACTATTGAGCACAGGGTTTGAAAAACCTCTTTTTACAAAACTTCATTACTATATCCTGGTTAAAATTGAATTTTTTTTCATAAATTCAAACCCTATGTATATTGCTGCGAACGAGGTACAACACTACTTCCAAATAATTGCACATTGATCTACACACACACACACATATTCATATAACAATTTCTTTGAAAAGTGGCGGTCATCGTGGCAACACGGATGTCGGGGGGTGCCTAACACCTTCCCTCCGCATAATCAAGCCCCCGGACCCCAATGAATCTCTTTTGTTCAATCGATTCGGTTTAGCGTGTCACATCACATCATCGGGTCAATGTGCAAACCATTGCGATTCGTTAGTGGTGCAACCAAATTAAATACACCAACTGGCGACTCTTAAAGTCAAATCGTCGACATTATACATGTCGGACCTTTTTCACCTGTTTTTTCAAACAAATCTCACATTAACATGAGAACACCAAAGAACAAGTAACGAAAAGGGACACTAAAAATCTCGACGTTGACAGTCATTCAGAACCATAACATCAATCCCGAACGAAAACAGCACAAGACAGCTCAATGGATGGACTGCGAAGACTTAAAGATCTGGTCATGGACCCATCTTCACGGATTCAAAAAATGTTAAATCCCTTGTCTTTCTATAGCTCTCGTCAAGGGCTTTCTGGAAAGGCATATCACGTCTCCATCGGATTCCCAGATTAAAAGTTATGAAGGTTCGAGCGGACATCGCATTGGCCCAAGTGCACGTACTTTGAGACAATGGGACCAACAGGGCCCGGGCCCACCCGGGCAGCCACAGGTAGACCAGCTACCACTTTGGTATATAATAGACCCCCTATCATCCAAAAAGAATGAAAAAGAGAGAAAACTCTGTCCATTTCATCCCTTAACCCTTTCTATAGTGCTCTAAACTTTATTATTCTTCTTTCTAAACACTTGTATACATATATTCTATGACATATCAAACTTTAACCGATGGAAACAGAGTTTTCAAGCTCTAAAAGCAGTCTGAAGCCTTCTTTGCAGCATACTGTAAGATTTTTTCATATTTAAAGCTTTCTACTACTTTGATTGATATATAAATATTTATATATATTTATTCCGTCCGGATCTTAAGCTCACCCCTTATCTAACATACCTTGCTCACCCCCTTTAGCGACGGACCGGGCGACGATGCGGTCCGTCGCTATATGTTGTCCGTCGCTAAAAGCTAAGACGATGGGTCTATATGTAGCGACGGACCGATATGGTGTTTGGACTTATATCTAATGTGTTTAAATATCTGTTTTAATTGTTTTAATCAGTTCAAAAGTTGTAAAACTGGAACCGTTGAGCTAAAATGGCTAAGATTTATTTAAATCTAGTTTTCTTTCTAGTTTTTATAAATATTAAGAAATCATGTGAGCCTAGGAGCCACGAGATCTAAGATTCAGCTGACGGATCTAGATATAGTTCCTATGATGGACCTTTTTCAGCTGTATAGCCAGCTTGTAACTCTTATTTATGGTGTTTGGACATCCTTAGATGGCTTTCATGCCCATAAGAAGCCCGACATTGCTATGTATATTATTTTGTCGAAGATGCTTCACATCTAGAAAATAAAATCAAATAAAGCTGAATACGGAATAAAATGGAAGTATCAAAGGCCTCAATTACTATGTGAGCAGAAGGGTTTGAAAACCTAATTTCAAAACATCATTTCTGCACATATTACTTAAAATTGAACTTTTATACAAATCAAACCCTTTGTATATAAGTGCAAACGAGGCATAACACTACTTCCAAATAATGCACTTAGGCCCAATTATCACACACACACACACACATTTCAGATAAATTAGGGACTTTAAAAGACGCGGTAACCGTGTTTTCACAGAAGTTAAGGGGTGTTTAATACCTTCCCCCGCCCCACTTAATTAGGCCCCCAAACTCTATGAATCTTGGTTTTCAAGGCCTGTTAAACAGACACCAACAATTGGGCCTTTGTGTGAACCTTTTCAATTTTGGTTGAGTCGGTACAACCATTTAAAAACTACCAATTGGCGACTCTAAATTTTCAAATCATCAACATTTTTTGTCGGACTCTTTTCAAACCCTCCCTTTCAAAAAAAAAATCAACACATAAAGAACATAAAGGGTAAAAAGTGGAATTTCATATAAAAGAGGAAATTTTTCCCGACGTCGACATGTGGTGACTCCGCTGGGGACAACAGAGGGCTTAAGCTGCATTTTAAACATTTCAAAAATATGTTCTGCTTATGTGTGAATACTGCCTTTACATTGAATGGATGTGAATGAATGCTTTATTTACTGCACTTAGTGCCTCGCACAATCTCTACATGTTGTATTAGTGCTTCACACAATGTCATCATTTCATACGGTGAGACACGATGTATGTAAATGTATGTTATGTGATTCCTCCACCAGGAGGAAAACCTGTCGGTGTTTGATTACTGGACTCAACGGAGACTAATCCCGCGAGGCTCAGGAAAGGCACCACTCAGATCCGCTCTAATTGAATGATCTGATTAACTTCACATATAGTAAATTGCGATGATCTGGGACCCTTCATGCCGAAAAGCAGCGAGAGTAACCTATGATAGGTCAGCCTCTGATAAACCAAATGCGAAGAGAAGTTTCTTCGTGCCTTTCCCTTTTAATTCCATGTAAATTATGATTCCATGTAAATATAAAGAAAGAAGTAAATATGCATTCCTTTCCCTATCAAAACCTATCATGATATCCTTTCATCAACATAACTGACATCTGTTTTGCAAGAAAACATTAAAAAAAACCCTAAAACAGACACATTGCATAGCATGCAGACTATTAATGTTTACTAAGACTAAACTGTATAGTCTTTTTGTAGGGAAACAATTGGTCATGTTACCCGTTCAAAGTCCAAAAAGGCACTAAGTCCACCTTCAGACATGGTTGCAAGTGCCCCACCGAAATCTACTCCTGTTTCTCGAGAGGAGTTCGAGGAACTAAGAAATCAGATAGCAGAATTAGCTATCTTTTTAAAAGAACAAAACAAAAAGACTCAGGGTCAACAACTACCCACTTAGACAGAATCCTCCGCACATGGAGGAAGTCAGGGTACTAACAAGGAAGTACAGATACCTGAACCTCAAACTAAAAAATCCAACAAAACCCCTGAAATCACCAATCTTAAAGAAGATCAAGAAACTGGTGATATTCGAAAGAAAGTCCAACAGATGGAAGAAATCATACGGTTAATCAAAGGGACTGGAGTGTATAGAAGCGTGATTTATTTAGACCTTTGCATCTTTCATGGGGTTCATTATCCAGACAAGTTCAAAACTCATGATTTTGAAAAATATGATGGATTGGGAGATCCTTACACTCATTTAAAAGTGTTCATTGGAGAACTCGGATCTGATAATGCAATTATTTCAAAAGAGTCTAACTGGAGAGACCAGAGCATAGTATACCAAAATCCATAGATGTGAAGAACTAGTCCATGCTTTTCTAAACCAGTACAGTTTCCAATCATAAATGGCTCCAGATAGATATCAAATTACCAAAGTGAAAAAGCAGAATACTGAGTCATTTAGAGAGTATGCCAAAAGATGGAGATGTCAGGCTGCTCAAGTAATCCCATCACTGACAAAAACTTAGATGGTAATGACCTTCATTGACATACAAGAAACTCCATTTTATGAGAGGGTCCTAGCTGGCATAGGAAAACCATTCTCAAAAATGATTAAACATGGAGAAATGGCTGAGATGGGGTTAAAGTCCGAAAAGATTAGAGACCTCACTACTTTAGAAGCCGTGGCTAAGCATATTCAAGCTAGAAATTATGTTAATAACCCTCAGAGGGTTCATAAAAAGAAAGAGGAGGATGTATCCTTGGTGCTGCAAGGACAAACTCAGAGAGGCAACCAAAACTTGCCCATCCAAAGAAAAAATTATTCTCCTTTTCAAGCATCGACACAATCCTCAAATCCTCCATTGTAAAAGGTTGGAGATGTTAAACTTTAAAGATTTTTCACACCCTTAGGAGACTCATTGAAAAATCTATTCAAGCTTCTAACAGCACAGAAGAAAATTGTCCAGCTCCTTCCTCCAGCCAACCCAAATGGAAATAATTTTAATACAAGTAAGAAATGTGCTTATCATTATGACAACTCGAATTTTTATAAGTTAATAAAATAAGAATTTAATAATTAAAATTCTTATTATGAGATGTATATATTTTGAATTATGTGTTTTGGTGTGAAGAAATTAAATTTTTATGAGATTTAATAGTTGATTAAACTATTAAAGGAAATAAAAGAAATTAAGCACGATAAGGAATTAAATAGTTATATATTATAATTGTATGATTCATTTGAGTTAATTAAAATAATTAATGGAATAAATATTAATTATTTTAATGGAAAGGTTTATTTTAAGTTGAGTTGTTATGAATATAATTTCGTAATGTATGGAGTAATAGTTATACATATTATAATTATATAATTATTCAATGTAGCTAGCTAAATAATTTAGCAATAAAGTATAGTGTGACATAGGTATCATATAGTAAAAGGAATATGAAAATAAACAAGAAGAGAGTCTAACGGAGTTAGCCAAACAAGGCTTAGAGACTTTTCCTTTGTATAACCAATAACTTAACTTAAGTTCACGTATTCTTTATTCATACGCTCATTTTGCTTAAGCTGAGAAAAGGAGAGTTTTGTGAGAGAGAATTCTTTGTAAGTTAGAGAAAGAAATCTGGAAAATCACAATAGAAGAAGAAGATTGATTAATCAATTTCCATCTTTGGTTAAGACTCAAGAAGATTCAAGGTAAGAATCAATTCTAAAACCTCAAACCTCTATTCTTGAGTTTTCTATAGAAGTTATTTGGTTGTATGATTTGATAAGTTGTTGAATAAATATGTTTATGGGTTGGTATCGGCCATTTTATAACATCTAAAAGTGGTTTTAGGGTGATCAAGTCCATGAAAGTATGATTAAACAAGAAGAAATTGAGTTTTATAGATATATGTACATTATGGCTTATTTTGGAGTTAAAATTGAGGGTTAATCAATGTTTTAATCTGTAAATTGATAGTAAATGTTGATAATACAATGAAAAAGGAAAAGTATGCAAGTGGAATGAATCTTTTTGGTCAAGAAACGAATTCATAGTGAATGATTTCGCTAAATATGTTTAAAACATGAAAATATAGCATGAACACTGAATTGGAACCCTTAAAATGAATTTTTAATGTTCTTTAAGTGTTATAATTATTCTGTAGATGAGTAGTTCAGAGTTTAACGAGTTAATATAGTCAAAAACCAACTAATTTTGACTTAAAATGAAGAAGTTATGAAGATTTGAAGTATGTGCATAAAAAACATTGCAAAATTTGGAATCTGGGCAAAGCCGAGCGCGGGCGCGCTGCCCATTAACATGGGTGCGCAGCTGGGAGCTGCTAGAGAGCGCGGGCATATTGGAAATACGAAGGAAATGGGCGCGGCCGAGCCCATAGTGTCAAGTGTGATTGTTTTGACTTGTTTTAGTAAAATAAGCATAACATTTGCATAAGAACTCCGATTGAGGCGATTCAAGATGATCCAGAACGAGGAAGATTATACCTACAAATTTTGTTCTTTAATGTTTTCGATTTGAGGTCTGGAACAGGGGTCAAAATGGTCATTTTTGGGACTAATATGTATTCGGAGGCAATCAAAGGGCGTCGGGCATGCACGTATGCAAGTGTAGTGCTTCTGACGATAAAAATGTTGGGTAAAATCTAGTTACGCACAACACGCAAGTATACATGGTTAACAAATAATATATTAGTAAGTAGAGTATCGTTCCCACGAGGAATTAATAAGAAATTAATATTCACAATTATCAATTTTGTATTAACCGAATTTTATTAAACTAATCCAAATTAAAAGTGATATTTAATAAAACTCATAAACTAAAAATATTAATTAATCAACACAACTTAAAAACCTCAATTTCAAACAATTAATGGAGATTTAGGCTTTACAACTTCACTTTAAGTATCATTCCAATTATCACACCTTATTCTAATTTAATTTATTATCTCAGTTTATTAATCAAGAACACTCATGTAGAATTAGGCATTTCTCAATGCACTAAATCCATATTAACCTTAATCTACAATTTAGATAAAATTAAGCCAAATACCCTAATTAACTAATTCACTATATCTCTATGTGAATTATAATTAAGAAGGATTTAATTCCAAGTTCTTACTAGATTACATGCGATGCTAGGCATATCTCTACCCTAACATAAATCAAAAATTTGTTCAATCACAAAACTCAAGAACACATGCTATTGTGATTAGGTCTAGAATTATATCTCATCTCTCGAATCCATACAATTCCACATAAAATTGATGATTAAGCAATTCATAAATTAATCACAAATGACAATAGATAAACTGAATTGATAATTTATTAAACTTAAAGCAAGGCATAATAATTGTCATTCAACATTAAAGATCCATTGCAAGCCTAAAAAGTAATTTAGTTCATAACTGATGAATTAAATACTGAATAAATAAAAGAAATCATCATCCTGATTACACAATTTGAAATTAGAGAAGAATAGTAGTACATGTGATAACCCGAGAATTTAGACAATTTTATAAAATCTTAAAAGATTGAATATAGGTTAAATAATAGACCTAGACAGAAAATAAGTATATGTATTTAATATTTTAAGGAATGAATTTTGTGAATTTAAAAAAAAACTTTTGGTAAAGGTTTACAGTGTTAAGTGTATCTGGGTATATGGTCATATAAGTTTACAGTATCTGGTTAAGGGTCAAGGGTTGACCGGATAAATTATGTCAGTCACTGTTGGTTGATTTCACAATCAAAGCAAACGTGCAAGTATACACGATCAACAAGTAATATAGTGATAAAATAGAGTGTCGATCCCACAGAGAATTCTAATTAATAAACTCCAACTACTAGTACTATATCAATTCAATTTTATTTAAACAACCAATAATTGTGATTTTAAGAACTAAGAAACTAATTTTAATAAAGCAAGAAATTATTCTAAAAGAAAACAAGGAAACAAACTAAGAATTGATTGAATGCAGATAAATAACAATTAAGACTCCAATATCCCCAATTATGATTTTTAAATCAATTATTTAATTATCCCAATTACTATGTCTATTGAATTGTTAACAGGAATTCTCAAATGCCAAAAGCCCTTTCTCAAGTGATCATTTGCCTTCTATTTAACCCAGATTAATTTTGCTATATCTCTATGCAAAACAATTGAATTAAACTCGTTACAATCCCAATTCCTTATGTGTTACATGCGGCAAATAGATATTCTCATTCTATTCACAAACCTAATTATTCACTGTGCAAATAACTAAGTCACCTGTCATCATGCCCAGTTCTAACCCTAGAATTCCTTTCTCAATTCCTTCTAGAGTAACAAGGTAATTATTGGCCAGATAATTAAACAATCAGCACAAAGCAAGATGAACAATTCACTTCAACATAAATAATTAGAATAAATTAAATAATCAATTCATAACCATAAAAGGTTCAATTGGAATCTTAATAAAAGAAATTAGTTCATAACGAAAATAAAAACCAACAATAATTGATAAATCATCCTTAATGAATTACAAAAATTAAAAGAATAAAGAAGAAGAAGAACTCCCAATCCTCAAAATCTGCTCTTGCTCCTTGATTAATCTCCCAATTGTGTAGAATCTGAGTCCCCTAATTCAATGCAAATAACCAATTTATACTCTTCTTGTCCACTCTAGCAATCCCAATCCAAATATGCTTCAAACCATCTCCAAATAAGAGGTCAAACAAAAAGTCAATGCCACCAAATACCAAACACGCGCCTTGTCCAAATAATCGAAAACTCTTGACTCCCCTTGCTGGGATTAGCAAAGGAAATAAGCGCCCGTTGTTGGTGGATGTAAAGTGATGCTCCAGCCCTTTTTTAGCCAAATGCTCCCCATTGTTCTCACAGCTCCCAAACCTACAAATCAAAACATAAACATAGTAAACATGATACTAAAAGACTCGAAAATACATAAATCTAAGCTCATGTATATCCAATTTATGGGTATATTACCCAATCATCAAATACCCCTAAACTTAAATCGTTGCGTGTCCTCAAGCAACAGAACACAAACAACACGAAAAACTAGACATGATGCAAATGCAAACAATCTATATGATCTTAATTCCAACAATTCAATAGTTGACGAATATCCATGGGCCTCAGAAAAATCATAAAAATATGCTAATACATCATGATAAAGTAGATCATTAATATCCTAACAATCAAATCAATCCAAATCTGTTATTACTGATATTGTGAGTGTGTGTTCAACAACCATGCCAACCAATGAACAACAAATTATGAGAGATAATAACGTTCTTAACAGGCATCATACAGTTTAACTCAAGAACTCATTAAATAAACTAGATTCAACTAAAATTAAACAATCACCAAAATCCAGGGGTCAACATGGAATACTTATGTTTATTTATGCTAGACGGGGGCATTTTGCACTTTTCCCGCTTTATTATTTTGTTTATCTTCTTTTTTTCTTTTTTTTTCTCATGACTATGCATTGTCCTATTCCCCTAGGCTTTTCAATGCTACCTTAACGAGCTTTCGACCAACGACTCCCAAGTCATTAAGACCTTAGGGCGCTAGGTGTAGAGACAATCCCCTCGGGCTTACTTACTCAAGTAACAAAGGCCACAAAACTAGACAAGCATGCCACGGTGTTTATTCTTTTTTTTTCAAAGCTTATATACTCCAAATATTTTTCCCCCAAACTTGAGTTCATATCTAAAACAGTCTTCACTAGCTATTTAACTTGCTCCTTCATTTCACTAGCATTCCTCCTTTAGAACTCTATTATTTATCCATTGAAATTATCATAGCCAACATGGTCATTTTTCAAAATATGTTATCCTTGAAATATCAGTGTTAAACAGATAAGGATTCAAATCATGTCAAGAAAATCATATCACTGACTCAACAATCCTTACTAGACCTGTTCATTCAATTCTAATTTCATCATTGGCACCCAAATATACGCACTATCAAAAGCTGGAATTAACATGCATTCCTAAACGCAACATTTATAAAAATCAAAACATCCACAAACTATTAACAATCAAAGTTTACTCATGCAAATAAAAATAAACTAAATAACTACCCCAAACTTATTTAGAGTAATGTCCGCATGCGAAAGATAAAACAATATAAAATAGAGGACTTCCCTGATGAGCTTAAGCCTCGGGTGGAGCATCATCATCCTCGCTAATCTCTAGATCAGAAGGGGGAAAGACTGGTAGGATCAGAGGCATTTTGAATCGATCGAGATTAACACCCTAAAAAAATTGTTGGCGCTTCATAACATTCTCGGTCAGAACCGATCAACTAAGTACTTATAGATCACATCCTGATGTTCCGAGAGATGGACATTTTGAGATTCCAAATTATAAAACCATCCGTTAACTTCACATTGGACTGCTTCGGGAACCACACCACGATAAGCTGCAGACGACGAACCATAAGTCGGTGGGGCCTGAAGTGGTGGAGCTTGAGAAGGTTCAGCTTGGGGAATTATGAAACCCAATCCCCTAGGGTGGTTTTCTCCCCCAGTCCACACTTTATACCGGCTAATCAACTTATGGTCCAACACTGACATAGGCGTTTGAATCATCTCATCTGATTTCCATTTTACTCCGAACTTAGCACACAAAACGCAGATGAGAGACGGATGTGGTAATCCCCCTGTGGTCCCTCCTCGGGATGCGCAGAGAATAGATTATTGAATAAGATGGCCTACATCAATCTTGAAGCCTTTGATTATTAAGTATAAAAGCACTGCTCGCTCCCTAGTGACATGGCTCACATGCGTGCATGGCATTAGTTTGGCGGAAATGAATGCGTACCACGCCTTCCCATATAAGCTGAGATTAGAGAGTGGAAAGGTCATACTTCCGCGTTCATGTACTATCCATGTGGTGCCCGACTGACAAAGTTCACGAATAATCTTCTCATAATCCGGCCCATCACTCTCAAGCTGTACGTACTCTTCGTTCAATCCCTCTAATGGTAGTTGATAGCACCCATTGAAATCCTCTTCGCTAATTTCCACTGTTTTTCCCCGTACAAATACCCCATAATGATCATGCTCGGGCACGTTGGCGTAGAATTCTTTTACAACGGCAATCACTGCTGGATTGGGCTACTCGGTGAGTGTGAACCTGTTCCTCACAGCTATCATAACTACAATGTCCCCGTCTTTGGATTGATCGGGTCTCAAACCACGTTCTGGAACTAATGAGCGAGTAGCCATACGGTTGTAGCGTTCTTGAGCCGCGACACTGACAAAACGGCGGCTGTCGAATTTTGGAGGTGAAATTGAAGCGGTACCGGAACCTTCGCCACGCTGACGTTTGGAAGCCATGTCTAAAATTCGGAACGTAAAGAAATACACATGTATTAGTATTGGACAGAATTCTAGTTAGGACATCATCCTTCATGATAATACCCCCAAACCTTGAAATATATGTCTAAACTGAATATATTGTTGGGGGTAATGCTTGACACAAAATATCATGCACATGCACAATTTTGCCGATTAGATTCATGTATTCGTCGACTTCTTTAATTGGCAAAAGACATACGCAATATTCCCAAGAGTGTTGGCATGTATAAAAAAAAAATTTATCCATGTATGCAACAATACGATGCACCACTCGCCTACAATAGTGATAAATAGGTGTGACAATAAGCATATACTATTGTGGTGGCAGGATGACAAGTCAATACTGTGTGGAGAAAGGGAGATATGTGCACATTGAACCCTTGGCATTGAGTCAGGAAATTTATCAAACACAAAATGTGCAACCCATAAATTGCTTTGAATCACCCTAGTTTTCTATCAAAATACATCCCGAGAAGTCAATTATCCAATATGCATGCTATCACAACCAAACGTGGTGCACAAACAATCATTTATCTTATGCACAGGCAACCTGACAGAGAATCAAAAATCAAAGAAGATGAAAGTGTGCACTTAATATGTGTAGAGTGAAAATTAATCTTACTTGGATCAATCGAACGCAAAACATTTGTTGAATGTTCTTATATACGCACCTTTGCAATAGAGAGAATAGATGAAAATGGATTTGTGAAAGGACTCCCAATTTGATATGAAGAGTTATGTTTTGAATGGGGAGTTAAAAAACACACGTTTAGATCGGTTACCAGCTATGAAGTTGAAACGTGAGTGGAAAGTGGAGTGCATGGACTGAAAAACCGAGCAGTTGGAACCAAATAGGATTCGCAACGCTCCTCGCCAAGTGGGCGCTGATTTAACTGAAACAAGCAAGCGCCGCCTTCGTGGCTTGGTGACAATGTGCTTGTGCCACGGGGTCAGATAAGAATGGAGAGCCCGCGCTATTTATCGTAGTAGGTTGTGTGCCTTCCCAGGTCTTAGGGCGCTTAATGTTGCCTAGAGAATGAGTCTTGGCGCCGCCTTCGTGACTCTGGTATCGAAGCTTCAGTTATTGGGCGCTTAGTTTATAAAGTGAACTCAGCGCCGGGGCGCTATCAAGCAGAATCTGGCATTGACCCCTAGTGCCGGGGCACTTTATATACATGCAATTCAAGCGCCGGGGCGCTCTTGGTCTTTCTCAGTTGCCCTTTTCCTTGCCAATTTCCTGTGAACAAAAGTTGCACGTGTGAGGTCAATGAAGAGCATAAATCTATCATGAAATTAAAGATGAAATAAATGAAGTATAACTAAATGGACTAAAATAATTCAAAATAAACTAAAACTCTCGGGGTTACCTCCCTAAAGCGCTTGGTTTATAGTCGTCAGCCCGACTTTGCTGTCGTGATCACTCGATTATTGGGTCAGAAAGATTCATGATCGTAGTCTGACGTTCGATGGGTCCACTCCAGTAATGTTTGAGTCTTTGACCGTTAACCTTGAATGTGTAATTTGAATTTGGTTTTTTTGATCTCGATGTTACTATGGGGTGTAACATTTACAACTTTTAAAGGTCCTGACCAACGAGATTTCAGTTTCCCAGGAAATAAACACAATCTTGAGTTAAAAAGAAATACTTGTTGGCCCGGTTCAAACGTTCTATCAAGAATTTTCTTATCATGTCAAGTTGTGACTTTCTCCTTGTAGAGTTTTGCGTTTTCATAGGCGTTGAACCGAAATTCATCCATATCGTTTAATTGTAGTAACCTTTTCTCACCCGCCTCTTGTAAATCAAAATTGAGCTTCCGAATGGCCCAGTGTGCACTATGTTCTAGCTCGACCGGGAGGTGACACGCCTTTCCGTAAACTATTCGATAAGGTGACATGCCGATCGGATTCTTATATGCTGTTTGATATGCCCATAGAGCATCGTCAAGACGTAAAGACCAATCTATTCATGATGGATTGACCACCTTTTCCAGAATTCGCTTTACCTCCCTATTCGAGACCTCAGCTTGACCATTGCTTTGGGGATGATACGCAGCTGCAATTTTATGACGTACCCCATACTTTGTGAGTAGCTTTGTGAATTGTTTATTGCAGAAGTGAGTCCCCTCATCACTTATTATTGCTCTCGGTATCCCAAATCGTGTGAAGATATTTTTTTTTAAGAATTGAAAGACGACGTTGGCATCATTTATGGGTAAAGCTGCGGCTTCTACCCATTTGGAAACATAATCAACCGCCAATTGAATATACTAATTATTAAAAGATGATGGGAAATGGCCCATAAAATCGATTCCCCATACGTCGAACAGTTCTACCTCCAAAATAGAGTTGAGTGGCATTTCATTTCGCTTGGAAATATTACTTACGCGTTGGCATCGATCACACTTTAGCACAAAGAGGTAAGCATTTTTGAATAGAAGGCCAAGAAAAATCTCGATTGTAACACCTTGGCATGCAGCTTCGATCACCTAATAATGGCCTCCATAATCTGATGAGTGGCAATGACCCAATATGCTGTCCATCTCTTCATGTGGCACACAATGTCTAATCATTTGATCCGCGCACGCCTTAAATAAGAATGGTTCATCCCAATTGTACTGCTTCACGTCGTGGAGGAATTTCTTTCTTTGTTGTGAGTTCAAATCCGGTGGTAATACCTTAGCAACCACATAGTTCAGATAATCAGCATACCAAGGCAGTGTTGTGGTTACTCGAAGAAGTCGTTCGTCCAAAAATTTCTCATTAATCATTGCGTTGTCTTTCTTTTGTACCTCTGCATTCTCCAACCGAGAAAGATGATCTGCTACCTGATTTTTGGTGCCCTTTCTATCTCGGATTTCCAAATCAAACTCTTGTAGTAGTAATACCCACCGTATTAACCTCAGTTTGTCATTCTTCTTCTCAATCAGATATTTGATGGTAGAATGATCCGTGTAGACAATTACCTTGGTCCCAATGAGATATGCTTTGAATTTGTCGAAGGCAAACACAACTGCAAGTAGTTCTTTTTCGGTGGTTGTGTAGTTTAACTGAGCATCTGTCAACGTCTTGCTTGAGTAATAGATTGTGTGAAAGATCTTGTCGTGGCGTTGTCCCAGTACGGCTTCCACTGCATAGTCACTGGCGTCGCACATCAATTCAAAAGGTATAGACCAATCAGGCGCCATAATGATCGGAGTAGAAACCAACTTCTTCTTTAAAACCTCGAATGCCTCTATACATGACTGATCCATTTTAAAAGGCACGTCTTTCTCTAACAGGGAACATAAAGATTTTGCAAGCAAAGATCAAAGCTATCACCGAATACATAAAAATCATCCATAAATACCTCCAAATTTTTCTCAACCATATCGGAGAAGATCGCCATCATGCACCGTTGAAAGGTTGCCGCTGCATTGAATAAGGCAAAGGACATACGTCGAAATGCAAACGTACCGTATGGTCATGTGAATGTCGTTTTCTCTTGATCCTCCGGTGCTATGGCAATTATATTATACCCAGAATATCCATCCAAGAGACAATAGAACTGATGTCCCGCTAGCCTATCCAGCATCTGATCAATGAATGGCAAGGAGAAGTGATCCTTGCGTGTGGCTTTATTTAGCTTATAGTAATCCTTGCATACTCTCCATCCTGTAACTGTTCGAGTAGGGATGAGCTCATTAGCTTCATTCTTCACCACTGTCATACCCCCTTTCTTTGGTACGCATTGTACATGACTCACCCATGAACTATCTGAGATCGGGTAAATAATGCCAGCATCTAACCACTTTATAATCTCCTTTTTCACAACCTCCTTTATGATGGGGTTTAGCCTTCTTTGCATCTCTATGGTTGGTTTTCCCCCCTCTTCCATTAAGATTTTATGCATATAGAATGATGGGCTAATACCTCGAATGTCCGCTATAGTCCACCAATTGCTGTTTTGAATTCTCGCAAGACCCGTAGCAGTTTCTCCTTTTGCGTATCAGTCAAATCAATCGAAACAATAACTGGTAGGGTATTGTATTTTCCCAAATAAGCATACTGTAGATGAGATGGTAGTGGCTTTAATTCCAGCACCGGTGGCTCTTCTATTGAGGGTTTAAACTTTTTACCTTCCACTTTGGGCCTCTCTATGGTGTCGAAAGATTGAGTGCTTTTCCGAAAGACTGATGGTGTGTCTAGCCATTTGACATATTCGATATCCTCTTTAATACCACATTCGTCTTTCCCGAGCAAAATGGATTCAAGTGGGTCCTCCGAATAATTTGCACTGAATTTGTGATTTACCAATTCCTCCATGATATCAACCCGCATACATTCACCTTTTTCTTTTGGGTAAGACATTGACTTGAAAACATTAAAGGTGGCCTGTTGATCTTCAACTCGCATTGTCAATTCACCTTTTTGAACATCGATCAATGTTCTGCCTGTTGCCAAAAATGGTCGCCCAAGAATGATCGGGATTTCACTGTCCACTTCACAATCCAAGATAAAGAAATCCACGGGAAAGATGAATTTATCCACTTTTACTAACACATCTTCAACAATACGTCGTGGATATGTAACCGATCTATCCGCTAACTGCAAACTGATATTCGTTGGGCGTGGAGCCTGAAGTCCGAATTGGCTGTAGACGGATAATGGCATCAGATTTATACTGGCCCCCAAATACATAATGCTCGACCCGAAAACTGATTTCCAATCCGACACGGTATATTAAAGCTACCTGGATCTTTAAGCTTTGGCGGTAACTTATTCTGAATGATAGCACTGCATTCTTCAGTCAATGCTACTGTCTCAAATTCACCCAATTTCCTCTTCCTCGACAAAACCTCCTTCATAAGCTTAGCGTAACTCGACATTTGTTCCAAGGCTTCGGCAAAGGGGATGTTGATATGCAGCTTTTTGAAAATATCCAAAAATCGTGAAAACTGCTTATCCAACTTAGCTTTCTGGAATCTCTACGGATACGGTATGGGAGGCATTGTACTGGTTGGTTCCGAATTTTCCTATTGTAAGGTCTCATCTTGACGCTTTTCGGTATCCACCACTTCCTCTGTTTCAATTGATGCCTTATCCTTCTTTTAACCTATCCGTGACTGACTCTTGTAATTCTTTTCCACTTCGTAGAGTTACCGCCTTACAATGCTCATCTCTGCCCGGGTTTTTCTTTGTGTCGCTCGAAAGTGTTCCAAGTGGTCGGTTATTAAGTGCATGCGCTATCTATCCCATTTGATTTTCCAGATTCTTGATCGACGCATTTATGCTTTGTATATTCAGATCTATTTTATTTTGTTTCTTTTCATGTTCCTCGTGTTTCTTTTTAGAGGCTGAAATAAATCTATTCAAGGCTTCTTCCCTACTTACTTTCCGCTCTGGTTGTTGTGTCTGATTTTGAAACCCGGAATTGTTTTGTTGTCTCGGCTCTTGAGTTGCATCTTGGTTGTTACTCCATGAAAACCCTGGATGATTCTTCCAACCTGGATTATATACATTTTGATTCGGATAGGGCTGGGTAGACCGACTGTAGCTCCCTACAAACTGTGCTGATTCAACATTTATGTCACATTGATCCGTAGTATGGCCCCCAGCACAAATTTCACAAACCATCGATACCTACTATGTGGATGGAGGACGCCATAATTCCATTTGCTTAGACATTGCGGCCACCTGTGCTTGTAATGCTATCATCGCATCTACGTCTTATTTCCCTGCAGTTTTCGGAGGATTTGACCTAGTCATGGGCCACTGATAGTTGTTGGTGGCCATTGTCTCTAACGACTGATGTGCCTCGTCAAAACTTTTCGACATGATTGCTCCTCCTGCTGCTGCATCTATACTAGCCCTCGTGGAAGCTTGCAAGCCATCAAAAAAATCCCTAATTGCATCCACTGCGAAATTCCATGGTGAGGTCACTTACGAAGCATATCCTTAAACCTTTCCCATGCCTCATACAACGATTCTGAATCAAATTGTACAAAGGTATGAATATCGTTCCGTAGTTTTGCCGACTTCGCTGGTGGGAAAAACTTAGCTAGAAATTTTTGAGCTAAGTCATCCCAGGTGGTGATTGAACCAGGAGGCTGAGAGTGTAGCCAACTTCGTGCTTTGTCTTTCAAGGTAAACGTGAACATCCTCAACCTTGTAGCATCTACCGATACATTATTGAATTTGAAGGTATCGCAAACTTCCAAGAAGCTTAAGATATGCTCATTCGGATCATATAACGAACTCCCCCCAAACTGACATTGATTCTGAAGCATTTGAATTGTTGCTGGTTTAATCTCAAAATTGTTATCGTTGATTGCTGGCCTCCTAATACTTGATTGTATATCCGTGACATTCGGCATGGCATAGTCCCGAAGTGATTTTTAATCGTTCCCCGCCATGTTCACTGGAATTTCTTGTTCTGCCAGTTTTTCTTCCTTGGGTGATACTGCACTAGTCGATTGCACTTTTCGGAACTTCCTTTCTATCTCGTTTGTATAAGGAAAAAGTTCCTTTCTCGCCCTTGATCTAGTGTGCATACACCCGCAAAGAATTCCTACAAAGACAAGAAGAAAAATAAGTAATGTTTAAATTAAGACCGAATTGATTATAACTAATATGGAATTAATATTAAAAAATTCCCGAATCAACGCCAAAAAACTTGTTGGTTGATTTCACAATCAAAGCAAACGTACAAGTATACACGATCAACAAGTAATATAGTGATAAAATAGAGTGTCGATCCCACGAGAATTCTAATTAATAAACTCCAACTACTAGTACTATATCAATTCAATTTTATTTAAACAACCAATAATTGTGATTTTAAGAACTAAGAAACTAATTTTAATAAAGCAAGAAATTATTCTAAAAGAAAACAAGGAAACAAACTAAGAATTGATTGAATGCGGATAAATAACAATTAAGACTCCAATATCCCCAATTATGATTTTTAAATCAATTATTTAATTATCCCAATTACTATGTCTCTTTGAATTGTTAATGAGAATTCTCAAATGCCAAAAGCCCTTTCTCAAGTGATCATTTGCCTTCTATTTAACCCAGATAAATTTTGCTATATCTCTATGCAAAACAATTGAATTAAACTCGTTACAATCCCAATTCCTTATGTGTTACATGCGACAAATAGATATTCTCATTCTATTCACAAACCTAATTATTCACTGTGCAAATAACTAAGTCACCTGTCATCATGCCCAGTTTTAACCCTAGAATTCCTTTCTCAATTCCTTCTAGAGTAACAATGTAATTATTGGCCAGATAATTAAACAATCAGCACAAAGCAAGATAAACAATTCACTTCAACATAAATAATTGGAATAAATTAAATAATCAATTCATAACCATAAAAGGTTCAATTAGAATCTTAATAAAAGAAATTAGTTCATAACGAAAATAAAAACCAACAATAATTGATAAATCATCCTTAATGAATTACAAAAATTAAAAGAATAAAGAAGAAGAAGAACTCCCAATCCTCAAAATCTGCTCTTGCTCCTTGATTAATCTCCCAATTGTGTAGAATCTGAGTCCCCCGATTCAATGCAAATAACCAATTTATACTCTTCTTGTCCACTCTAGCAATCCCAATCAAAATATGCTTCAAATCATCTCCAAATAAGAGGTCAAACGAAAAGTCAATGCCAGTCAAATAGTCAAACACGCGCCTTGTCCAAATCAATCGAAACTCATGCTTAATACCTTGCCACCGATTAACAAAATAATAAGCGCCCGTACCGGTGGTGAATGAAGTGATGCTCAAGCCCTTTTTTTAGCGAAATGCTCCCCATTGTTCTAACAGCTCCCAAACCTATAAATCAAAACATAAACACAGTAAACATGATACTAAAAGACTCGAAAATACACAAATCTAAGCTCAAGTATATCCAATTCATGGGTATGTTACCCAATCATCAGTCACAAACCCTAATAATATACTAAAACCCTCGTCGTTCAGTTAGAAAATCCTAATAACTGATAAGAAACCCTATTACCGGCTATGGAAACCCTAATTTTAGTTTTGGGAATCTGTAACCCTAATTCGGAGGATTAAAACCCTAATTGGGAAGCTTGAAGATAAGTATAGAGTTTTTATGTTATTAATTGTAAGTATAATTAGGGATAACCCTAATTGATTAATTAGAAAGCCCTAATTTCTAATGTGGGACCCTAATGTATAATTAGAGAAAACCTAAATATTAATTTATAGTGTTTAATGTTAATTAGTAAGCCTTAACCCTAATTAGCAAGCTTGAATGTGATTAGTAAACTTTATTATGATTAGGGAGCCCTAATTATAATTTTCTATTTTTAGAACCTAATTAGTAAGTCTAGAATTTGAATTTGTGTAATCTTAGGGTTAAACCCTAAGGGTTAAAACCTAATGATTGTGAGAAGTTACCGAGTTGCCATGCACTTTATGAGCCAAAAGACCAAACTACCCTTTCTAATATTATATTGAGGTGGAGTGTAGATCTAGCCCTAGTAAATGGTTGGTAACCAACCCCAAGCTAGCCATGTGCCTATATCTCATAAATATCAGATTTCATTGCCACTTAGCATCAATTGTGACCATAGATTAAAAATCTAAGAGATTTAAAAGTAAGATAAAACTTACTTTATTTTTCATTTGAGCCAAGTCCATTATCTCTCTTCCACCCAAATTTTGAGAGTGAAAGTGAGTGAGAGACAAAACCAATGTCAGCCTTTAGCTTGCTAGGATCAAATATCAAGGAACAGATTAAAAAATTTAGCATTCATGAGGTATAAACCCTAATTCTAGAAATCCTTAGATCTGATGTTTGATGTTGTGATTTTATGTTTAAATGTGTAGTATGTAGTATATATTAGTGATCTGGGTTGTTAAATCCCAGATCCATAACATCTAGATGCTCGAAATAGAAGTTTTTAGAAATCTAGAAAAAGTTCAAGAAATGGCCTGACAACCATATGTCAGTGGCCTTAGATCTTTATGTGTTAGATGTTTTGTGTGTTTTATGTTTTGGATAGGTTTTATGATATGTGGTCTTTAATTTGAGACTTGAATCAACCTCATAGCATGTCTAGATCGTAAGTTACAAGAGGTCAAAGTTCGTTGACCAAGCACGAAAAGTTGAATCTGGGCAACCCAGATTGTTTTCTATGTTGTCTGACAAGATTTTAAAACCTCTGATCGTGTTGTATATTAATGTTTTGACCAAGTTGTTGATTGATATTTGTAGCATGCCATGTGAACTACATATCTATGTCCTTAGATCCCTCAGATCTTGAACAGAATAATTGAGAATCAGGGTCAAACCTGCGTTGACCACCAGCTTTTGTAGAAATCTGGAAAACCCAGATTTCTTAAGAACATGATTTCTGTCAGAACTTTGACCGTGCTTAATCTCGTTATGTGATGTTATTAGACTTGTTTGATGCATCACACGTGTACATTGACATATTTAATACATGATAGAACCTTTAACTCACATAAACTAGACCCCGATTCCAAGTTATGAAGCTCCAAAGTACCCAACCCGAACTGTTCTTAATTTCTGGAAAACCCAAAAATGAAGAACAGTCTCTGACAAGGATTTGTGAGGCTTATATCTCACTGATCGTATGTTGTATAGCCATGAACTTAGTATGATATTGTAGTATTACATAAGTACTATAACTTTAGCACAAATCCCAACTCAGAAAGCAACAAGATCATGGATTAAAATCTAGTCAAACCAAGCCCCTCGGTAACTGACAAAAATTTCTGGACAGCTCAAGAACATGGACAAGAACACCTATAGTGACGGTTCTGTCGCTATAGGGACCTTTAGTGACAGTTTATTTATGGAAATTAATTAATTTATCTATTAAATAGATAAAAATAGTTTTTAATTATTAAAAATACATAATAAATTCCTAAAAATTATTTTAAAGCCTGAAAATTAGTTTTTAATTATTTTGAGTATATTTCATAAATATTTAATATTTTTGGAATATAAATGGTATTTAATTTATTTAATTATATTATTAAATAAATTTCTTAGAAATGATTTTAATACTTTAAAAATCATGAAAAATTATATTATGGTGTTAGAAAACATTTTAAGTTATTTTTTAATGACTTTTGATATTTTATGATGAATTTCATTAATAAATTATTATTAATGGTAATTAATTTATTTAATGAATATATTTGATAAATTATGAAAAAATAGAATTAATGCTTTAAAAATTATATGAAAATAATTGAAGTGTTATAAAATATTTTAAATTATAAAATATAACTTTTGATATTTTGTCATGAAAATATTAATATTTTGATATTAATATCAATTATCGGATAATGGATTTATGTGTTTAAAATAATATAAATATGACTTTGAGGTATTAAAAATACTTTGTGATATTATAAATATATTATAATATTATTTTATAATTTTCATTGATATTTAATATTAAATTCATCTTAATGATTAAGGAATTATGTGGTATTTAATTTATTTAAATACGATATGAGTGACTGATTTTTTTTGATAAATGATATTAATTATCCAAAATTATTTCAAGTCTATGAAAATTATTTGATTGCTTAGAAAATTACCTAAGATAATTGTTAAGTGTTTAGGCAGAGTTTAATTGAACTTAAACTCAATAATTGTCCGACTAGGTTGTCGGGATGTAATTATAATCTGAGCTCAACTCGCATCGCAATAGTTTGACTTGATGCTAGGTCTTGTGTCTTGAATAAACCGATAGGATTATGTGGTAATGTATATATATATATATATATATATATATATATATATATATATATATATATATATATATATATACATGATCAACCGCTATGAAGCACCTCCATGGGGATCAAAAATGTAAATAAATCAATAAATGCAATCAACCGCCATGAAGTAAACTTCAAGCGGGACTAAATATAAGTAAAGCAGTAAAAACGATCAATCGCCACGAAGTAAACTCCATGTGGGACGAAATGTAAATAAAGCAGTAAAAGACCACGAAGTAAACTCCAGGCCTGACAGAAATGTAAATATATATATATATATATATATATATATATAATATGTAAACGCATTGGATGTAAAATCTAGGCTCATCGAACAAAGTTCGACAACAGTTTATATATATATATATATATATATAAGCAATAAACGTTCCAGATGTAAAATCCAAGCTCATCAAACAAAGTTCAACAATAATTCATATGTATAGGTATATTTATATATAAAAGCAAATAAAAGCTCCGAACGTGAGTCTAGGCTCAATCGCGACATAACTCGATAATGTTAGTCCATATATATATATATATATATATATACAGATAAGAATGAAAACTACGTACCGAAGTTTGGGTATACACATACAACACGACTCTCAATGTGAAGAAGAGTGTGTGCAAAGATGAAGAGAAAGGCTTTAAAGTGTGTCAGAAGGCTTACAATGGACTACCAAAAAATAGCTATATGTGAGCTCACAAGTATTTAAAATGAAAAAGCACTCAATATTGGGTGTGTACAAAGCAAATTGGACAGGGCTTCCTCGTCATCTTCTTTTTTAAAATGGCCACCCTAAGCCCTCTATTTATAGAAGGGGAGCACACATTTATACTGCTGGCGTACAGGGTGCACTTACTGTTGCCAGGTGCCCTGGGCTTTGCAGGTCCTACCATCTCGAAGTACGTGCACACATATAATGTGATGTTCGCTCGAACTTGCAGAATTTCAATTTGAGCATCCGATTGAGGTGTATAAAACCTATTTCAGACTGCTGTTGTCGAGAGCTACGCAATGAAATGGGATTAGAGGTTGTACGAAGTCAAGAAGATGGAATCATGTCCTATGCCTTCAAACTTCAAATTCTATCCGGTGTTCTACCTTGCGTAGTAGTCACTCGGAATTACAACTCCTTGGTTCTTGTGGGACATTATTCTATAGAATGTATGTTGACTGTTGCTTGTTGAGACGACGCCATGTGGGTTTGAGGTGGAAATTTGATGATTTTGCCCTTCACCGGGGTTATCTCCAGTTTTAGCTGATAAAGCAGACGTTGCTCAGTGTTATATTTGAGATTGGGCTGCTACAAATGCTGAATACCCTCAAGGTTATCTCTGAGGTGTCCCTGTCCTCCCGGGGTTATCTCCGCATTTGGGAGTTGAGTGCCTCAGTGTGAGTCCCGAGGTTGAAGCTGACTACATGGGTTGAAACGAGCATCTCCGGGGTTATCTTCGGAATTGCAACTGCGCTCCTTGGGGTTATCTCCAAGGTTGAAATTGTCTTTCCCGGTGTTATTTTTGGGACTGAGACTGAACATCTCGAGGTTATCTCCAAGATGAATCGGCCTTCTTTGATAGAATTTCTGGTATTTGCACTAGTTTCCCTGGGGTTATCTCCGAGGTCAGAAATGATATTCCTGGTGTGTTTTCTGGGTTTTGAAACTGAACTTCTGGTGGTATTTCTAGGATTAAGCTGAGCTATTTTCCAGAGTTATCTCTGAAAGTAACTGGTAGGCAGAAAATTTCGAGTGTCTACAGATGCCCCTCTTTATCATATTCATGCATTGCAATGGCATGGATAGGATAAAGAATACTAGACACTTGAAATACAACAAGATGTTTATGATGCAATGTATAACAACATGATGGAAATGTATGTGGTTTGTTGGATTGTTCTCCAACACGATGAGATGATTGCCGGCTCCCTGTTGCTTCTACTGGGGGCCGGTGTTACTACTGATGACCCTGATGAACTACTTGGACGCGTGATCCAAAGCTCTTAAAACTTTTTAAGATGTTGAGATTGGGGTTATCAGCAAAATCTTGAATCCTTGATACAGACTTTATCCTGAAGATGTATCTCTCATGTATAAGAGATTTTGTGGGGATAGATCTTTGTCTATTGAGGATGTGTATAACATATTCCATCATCGGTTCTCCCCGATGAGGATGTTCTTCCCTGGTTTGTACCGCCAGGTTTTTTCGCTGTTCTGTTGGAGTTACAGCCAATAGTCGGTGTTATCAGGGTTGCCTGATCTTCATTAACATGTGCATCAATGGATGAGATCCCTATTGAGGATGATGTCAAGGCTGCTTGACCTTCGTTAACGTGTGCATCAACGGATGTATGAAAACCTGCTGGGGAAAAGGTTTTAGGGCTACGACCATGAATTGACGACATCGGACCTTCGTGAGGTATTGTTGAATGCAGTTTGCAACAGCTGAGATCATCGGTATAGTGTACCCTGTATTTGGGTGAAGACCAATGAGTGATATGTAAAGCCACAACTTGACCAGTGAAAACCAGGATTTTAGGCTATTCTAGTCAATCGCATATCTTTTTTATTCCTGATTTGACCTTTTCAGCTTGTAAGAACTCCTTTGTAACTCGAGCTGGACCGAGTCGGATGGGTGGGCCCCACCCAGGGAAGCCCTAGGTACACCTGTAGTAGTTGTAGGTGTACCTGCGGTAGCCGTGGATGACTATTAAGGTTGTAAACTGCTTTTTCAAGTCATTTCGTGTTGTGCCGCGATGGAAATCTAAGAACTCTTCTTTAGATCTGCTGAGTTCAGGTGCTTTTCTGCAAATTCTATCACTGTACAAGTGTTCTACACTGTCCTGGTAACGTATGCATGTCTTCTTTTCTAGTTTTAATCTGTTGGAAATGACTTATCACATGAAATGTATCTAATCACATAGTAGTGATTATGCATGCTGAAATGACTTGATAAAAAATATTCAACATAGTACATGTTAGTATTAAACCATGCTGAACATAATGATGTGAAAAAAATTTGAATTTTGAAACAGTCAAATTGACACCTTTTTCTGTTATTTCTTATCTTACTTGAGGACAAATGAGCTAAGGTGAAAAAGCAAAATAATCCTGGTAATTAGGCTACCCTTACGGATTTTTTACTTTGATGTATTAATGCATGTAGGATGTTTATGATTGTGGGTAGGTGTGCTACTGAATGGCCACCTAGTCATGCCTATGTGCATGTGGATAGTCCTATTTACAAAGGGGACTATGGCAAAAATTTTCCAAAATGTAGGCATTGGGTAGTCATGCATTTTTAACTCTACTGTAGACGTATGTTAAAATAATGCATGCATGCATGTAGTCATAAAACTACATTTTGAAAAGCTCTAGGTTAGAATTTACCACACCCTTTCTGAGGTGATTTGGAGACTTGTATCCAGATATATGGATCTAGATCATCCGAGTAGTTCTCGAAGGATCACTTCAGGTGTGCGGAGGAGGGCTTCTGAAGTGCCTCGACCCCGTTCCGTTAGACAGTCTTGTCGTTTGGCAATGGTGGTGATACGTTCTGTTCAGGTTGATGTACCAGATGTGGAGGAAGAGGAAGAGGATGTACTGGTTGAGGCTCCCACTCCTGCTGTACATGTTTCATGTAGGGACCTCCCGAGTATTCAAGCGGTGAACCCAGAGCTTCTAGGTGATTTGAGTTGACACCCCTAAGTTTACTTGCATGCAAACGAGGTACAAAGCTAGAATTTAATCTTCCCTCTTTCCTAATGATGAGGAATAATGGATTCTGATGTTGATCTGCTTTGTGATGTAGGTTCTCAGCTTTACACAGCCTAGAGGGAACTGGTTCAACATTTACTCCATGTACCAGGCTCTGCATCCTGACTACAGAGCGATCGTGCATGATTGGGGATTTGGGGCATTCTTTTCCATCCTTCCCCACCGTTCTCCCTAGGGTTATCTCAGGGAATTATCTGAGCGCTGGTTTCACCAGACTCAATCACTCCATTTGTTGGACTATGAGGTGATGATGACGCCGATGGATTGGCAGTTTATCATAGGTATGAAGTTTGGAGGGACACCAGTGCCTTATACGATGAATATTACCCCGATTGCCGTCAGATCCTTGCTAGGAGTTCCGACGAAGGTGCTCAAGGGCAGGATTGTTCGTACAGGTCCTTTGAGCGTAGATGCTATGAGCGGGCTGTTGAGTGAGCCCATACTCGATGATGTGAGAGTCAAGGATCGCATTCTTCGGCGATTATTTCTGATGATCATTAGGGGCTGCTTCAAAGCTGATAACTCTTCTATGGTGTCATTTACTTTGATCAGCGCAACACAACACGTGGACCGTATTAGAGAGTATGCTTGGGGTTCCTACACCTTTGCCTATTTCCTCAGGGGAATGCGTATGCGTTCGCAGGGCTTGACAGAGGCTTGGCTAGGATTTTACCCATTTTAGCTGGTGATTATTTCTCTTATAATTTCCCATGTACAGGTTAAGAGCGTTGACTGACAGCATATGTTTGCCTTTATGTTGGCAGTTCTGGGTCTATGACAGGCTCCCATGCTTACGTCCAGTGAGTGTGTTAGGATTAGACCTACCTACGAGGATGGCAATGACATCATTCCATACTGGTGGAGGTCCCTGTAGCTGAGTGTTTCACTCATAGCTGCCTACAGCTGATGTCATCACATGGATTCCCTATTCAAGGGAGCATTTGAGCATTGGATTTGAGGATGGGTACCCGACTGGTGTCGAGTACGTGATTTCTACCTGTAGGATTCCTCTCTTCACAGATGGAGGATGGGAGCTGTATTTAGGATAACATGCTATCAAGAGCACCATAGGAGAGATTCGTATACCGATCTTGCCTCCTGCTAGGCGTTATTGACCTGTCTCATAGTCACTCGTCATTGATATCCCGTTGTTGGGTGTTGACAGTTTTACATTATCAGAGGGTCCCTGCACTCAGGAGATATTCCAGCATTGGTGGTTCCCTCGTACCATTAGAGCCCAGACCCTCGCCACTCAGTTCATGGGGGATATGGTTCTTGGATCCGTAATGATGATGGATTGGTTAGCCTGTGTCCGAGATCTGACTCATTTGACACAGATTGATAGTTTGACTTAACAGTTAGACCTGGCACATTTCTTTATCCGGCACTTGGGCAGAGATCATTCAGAGGAAGATACTTTTGATCCTTCCAACTCTAATGCTGGCCCTTCAGGTGACCCATATGGCTTTGCCGGTGCAGATCCTCCCTTGTATAGGCCTGACATCCCTATGGATAGAGATCTAGTGACCCAGGAGGAGTTACATCAGGTGGATAGAATTAATGATATAGACATTAACACTATTGTCTTCTTCTAATGTATATTTTCGTTATCTCTTTTGATAGGTCTCTGTTAGACACTGGGTGGCTTTCCCCCATTCTCGCTATATCTTTTGATAGGCATCTGTTAGATGTAGGGCGTCTGTACCCCATCTCCCTGTATTTCTAGCTGTATAGAGATGTATTAGATGCTGATATACTTAGGAATATATGTACAGTTTTCCATTTCCTATATCATATTGCCATCTATTCTTTATTATGCATGTATTATGTTATGCATATATATGCATGTCCAGAGATATTCAGCATTGACCCCTGTATGATCTTATGATACGACTTACACAGATGTCTTCTTCGACAGTTAGCCACATTGATTATACCCCACCAATATTGGTGGCATCCCGTCTGAGATCGTGGTATGATAGTATGTCACCTTCGGACAGGGTGACTGTAGACCAGTTATTGCAGCATACTATGATTCTCCTGATGTTTTAGGTTCTCGCAGGCTTTATAGAGGGTATGCTGGAGCATTGGATACCAAAGAGACAGGTCTTCCGGTTTGGCATCCACGAGTTGACTCCTACTCTGAAGGAGTATGCACGATTGACGGCACTGCCATTGGATAAACCTTGCGCGCGGATAGCCATTATCGACATGAGCCAATAGTTTATGACCCTCACTGTGCTGAGGTGTAGAGTTGTGCAGGATGAGATCACATCCGCTCACATCGTATCCCAGCATTTTCTAATGGACAGATTTGGATTTGAGGATAGTTATACACAGTACTCTGGGGATTTCACCATGTCGGAGGATCATTGGCAATCGGCCAGGGTAGATGTCTTGCTACTGTGCGTATTGTCGTATGTATACATGCCACGGTACATGGATGAGTTAGATATTGGCGTCATCATGGCAGTGAGAGCTCTTAGGGAGGATCACACCATTGTATTGATGATCATAACAGAGACGCTAAGGTCATCCACATAATGCAGCACTTACCCTGCAGGGGTATTCACAAGCAGTTCGGCCATGTTGTACGTGTGGTTTATGTCACACTTGAGACCAATTGACACTTTCAGACGACATGGTTATTGTTTCACCCATGAGATAGCTATGTCATACTCCTTTTAGCCTGCGGAGTGTACAAATCCTACATCTTGGTCCGTTTTCCTAGCAGGGATCAGAGATCCGTTTGATATATTATCGTGTACAGGGCTCAGCTCACCCTACAACTTCATCACTCATGCTCTGGGCATGTATTATCTCCCTCTAGCTGGTTTGAGGGGCATGACTACTTACCACCCACTGGCCGTGATGTGTGAGTTTGACCAGTTCCAGGACTTCCATCCTTTTGAGGGGGCATTGAGTCAGCACTTATCTTCTCGCCACTTATCAGCAGAGGATAGATCCAGGTTGTATGCTTGTTGGGATCAGCGTGAGCTAGCTTCATCTTCCGTTAGCCACCCGGGTTGTTCTACAGAGTATTCTGCATGGATGGAGACGGAGACGACATTGACTATGGCAGTATCAATAGTATATGGGATTGATTCCAATGATGAGGAGCCTATAGAGGAGACTTATATTCCCACAAAGGAGTATTTAACTTTTGGGTTGCCAGCAGTTATGATGGAATCTCCCAATACGAATGCTACTGTGATTCAGCATTCAACATAATATTTAGAGTAGAGTCTTCATCTGATGACCTTTGAGAGAGATCAGGCTAAGGACTTGATGTTGATAGCTCTTAATGGGAGAGACGCCGCTCTATTGGAGAGAGATGAGGCCAGATCAGCCAGAGATGCATTGATTGTAGAGCGGGATGCTGCCCTATCTGCCCAGGATATGGCCGTCATAGATACTATTTCAGTGAGATCCCTTACAACTTGCATCCTTACCGATATGAGTGCATACATTGATGAACATCATGTAACCATGCAGTTGGCCTCAGATCTGCTAGCTCATGTAGATACCATTGGGCAGGAGCTTGTATCGTTACCTCCTTCTTCGGAGAGAGATGCTATGTTAGATCTGATAGTCCGCATATATACAGATCCGTAGATAGACTTGTATTTTCCTGCACAAACTAGCTTAGCCATTTTATCATGTACATCACATATGTATATATTAAACAACATTATATATGGCAGGGAAATATATTTTGATTCACTTCCCTTTTAGTTGTGCCTTAATACTTGCTTGATATTTACCTGTTTCTTCAGGGCTTGTGATCTTGATGTATTCTGAACTCATCCTTGATGTGTGGACATTAAGACGTCGCAGGATCTTTCAGAATGGATCACTGATCTGTATATATCCCTACCCTTTTTGGTGTCTTGGGACTAGTTTCTGTATGAAAATGTGTAAAGGAGTGTGGCTTTTCCTCTCTGAGATTGACCGCACCACAAATGGTCGCCAATACTCCAATTTAAGAGGAGCCCAGTTAGTTCCATCTCTTATGGATTGGTGTTTCCCTTCAAGGAATCAATAGCAGCTTAGATGGTCGCCAACTCTCCCATTTATGGGGAGGCCAGGTAATTCCATCCATTTGGTCTGAAGCCGATGAAATGTGGTGGATTGAAGTTTGATCCTAGTAATAGGTGACAAGTATTTGTGTTTTGGTAAAGTATTAGACCGAACAATAAATGGCAGCCTACGTACTCCTATTGAAGAAGAGATTAGGTCTGCGTAGTTCAAACCCGGTGTAAGAGGTTCAACGCTGAATGTAAAAGGGTGTAGGAATGTTTTTTATTTTTTTATTTTTGTAGAGAAAGGGCATAAGTGTTTTTGTTGTTTTTGTTTTTGTTAGAGAGAGGGCAAAAATGTTTTTGTTGTTTTTGTTTTTTTTACGACCGGGCCATATAGAATATGGTTGCCTACGTACTCCCGGGTATCAGGGAGATCAGGTCGACGTAGTTCGCCCCTCAAGACGATTTATAGTAGACAAAAAGTTTAATCCCATGTGTAGGATAAACTGCGGGGGAAAGAAAGTTTGATCCCATGTTTGGGATAAACTGCAAGTGTGAAAAAGTTTGATCCTATGTTCAGGACAAACTGCAAGTGTGAAAAATTTTGATCCTATGTTAAGGACAAACTGAAGGTGTGAAAAGTTTAATCCCTGGTGGGATAACCGAAATTGTATGAAAGGTTTGAAATGAAGTGAAACCAGGCTGTTGGCTTGAAGAATATGTTTACCTGATGGGGCAGAAGAGTATGAAGAAGATTTTGTATGTAGGAAAGGGTTAAAAAAACTGAATGACTGGTGATCTGATGATCCAAAACCAGGATGTTTGCTTGATGGTAACCTCAGATATAGTACCATTTCATGGTGTTCGAGTCGATGAGTTATGGAAATTCATTGCCATCCATTTCCTGTAGTCTAAGAGCACCTCCTATCAATACCTCCTTGACAACAAATGGGCCTTCCCAGTTTGGAGTGAATTTTCCCTTAGATTAATCTTGGTTGTCAATGATCTTCTTTAAAACCAAGTCATGTTGCTTAAATTTCCGTAGCCGAACTTTTCGGCTGTAGGATCTGGCGATCCTTTGTTGATATAACTGACCATGGAAGATAGCCGTGATTCTCCCTTCGTCTATTAAAGACAATTGGTGATATCTGTCTTGTACCCAATGGTCTTCATCCAGCTGAACATCCATCAACACTTTGAGGGATTCCATTTCCACCTCTATTGTAAACACTGCTTCCATCCCATAGGCTAATGAGCAGGGGGTTGCCCCAGTGGAAGTACGCATTGAAGTTCTATAGGCTAACAAAGTTAGAGGCAACAAGTCAGGCCATCCTTTATGGTTGGCGGACATCTTCCGCATGATCTTCTTGATGTTTTTATTAGCCGCATCAACAGTACCATTCTTCTTTGGACAATAGATGATGGAGTGAAGGTGTTTTATGTGGAATTTACTGCATAACTCCTCCGTCATTTTGTTGTTAAGGTTCTTAGCATTATCTGACACAATTACCTCTGGTTATCCATATCGACAAATGACATTATTTTTGATGAAAGCAATGATGACTTCTTTGGTAACCCTGGGGAAGGAGGCTGCTTCTACCCACTTGTTGAAGTAGTCGATCATGGTGAAGATAAATCGATGCCCAATACTGGCTTTGGGCTCGATGGGTCCATTCCCCATATTGAGAAGGGCCAGGGCGAACTCATATTATGGAGTTCCCTTGGAGGGGCGTGGATAGCATTCCCATGAATTTGGCATTGGCAGCATCTCTTGACGTTATCATCATAGTCTTCCTTGAGAGTAAGCTAGTAATGCCCTGTTTTGAGGATCTTCTTAACAAGTAGGGGTCCGCTCATGTGTGGGCCACATACTCCACCATGGATTTCATCCATGAGCCTCTGAGCTTGGTCTTTGTCCAAACATCTAAGGAGACCTAATTCTGCATCTCTTTTGTAGAGTGCATCTCCGCTAATGTAGAATTTTATAGCCAATCGATGGATCCTCCTTTTTTCAGTCAGGCTCGCCTCAACGGGTGTAGATCCGTCTCGCAGATACTCCTTGATGTGCTGATACCAAGGGTGTTGGTTGGGAGGTAGCTCATTCGATACTTCTCCAATGTAGTTCCCATAGGCTGGAGCCTTTTGTAGGGAAACTAGGATGCTTGGCATGTTTTCCTTGTCTTTTACGTTGATCAAGGAGGCCAAAGTTGCTAGCGCATCCGCAAAATCATTCCTATTCCAAGGAATGTGGAGGAAGTTTACTTCTTCAAACTCCGAAGCCATCTGTGAAACTTGCCAATGGTAAGGCAGCAAATGTAGCTTTTTGGTTTGATAGATTCCCGTGGTTTGATTGATTACTAACTCTGAATCACCAAAGACAGTTAACCGTCTGATGCCCATTGAATGAGTAAGTTTTAGCCCTATGATACAACCTTCATACTTGGATGTGTTGTTGGTGCTGGCAAACTATAATTTGACGGCAATGGGATACTGCTCCCCCGTATCGGATACTAAAACTGCTCCATCTCCAGAACCTTCCATGTTAACAGCTCCATCAAAATACATTTTCCACGTATGGCATGTATCGCACTGATGGTGTTGCTGAATTGCCATGACCCCTTCATCGAGGAATTATGTTTCTAAGGGTTTGTAATCCCCCATGGGTGCGGCGGCCAGTTGATCCGCAATTCCTTGACCTCTAATGGACTTTTGCGTCACGTAGACGATGTCAAATTGTTGCAGAATCAGCTGCCATCTGGACAACTGATGAGTCGAATTTATACCCAAGAATCGGATACTTTATGACTTAAATACTTGTCGGAATTCGTAGTTTTTATGTAGTTTTATATGATAATTGTGTTATTGTGCTTAACTGATGAATTCCAGGGCTCTACAGTACTTTTCCAGCTCTAAAAGGGCAAAATGGTCATTATTTGTACACTCGCACCGCAGCGCCAATGCCAAGCTTATTGGCCGTGCCGCAGCCCCACCCCATGGGCCTTGCTGACATCACCTTCATGCCGTAGCGCCACTAAAGCTTATTAAGCTCGCGCTGCAGCGCGAGCTCCGTGTCCTAGATTCTAATATGGCACCGCAATGCCATCTAAAGCTTGGTGGCCCGCGCCGCGGCGCCACCTCCGGTTCCCAGACAATCAAGGCCATTTCTGACCTAGCAAAAGGAGGGAAAGGATTTAAGGCAAGAGGGAGGCTACATAACACATATCAGACATCATATATCATACAGAGATAGAAGAAGTTTATAGAGTAGTTTAGCTTAGGATTTTATTTTCTGCAATTTCTCTTCCTTTCTTAGATAAATGTTTGTAAATATAGATTAGTTAGATTAGGGAGAAGTTTGGGTTTCTTTGGAGCATCAAGAGCAGTGAGCTACACAGACTGGAGCACTTGATTCGAGCAGAATAGTTAGAGATTGAAGGGCCTTAACAGAGTTTCTTCTTATCTATTTATTTTCTCTGATTTTGTAATCCATAAGTGTTGTCTTTATTGCTACTTGTATTTTATTCAATAGCTATGAACTGAATATTTGCTCTAAGGTTATAATGGAACCATTTGTTATTTAAATTGACAATCGACTGTGCGAACTTATTTTGAAGCTATGATTAGTTAGGACGGTTAGTCTCCACACACACACACATAGAATGGATCGAATACAGTCTTATGCTTGAAATTGAATGAACCCTTATTCATATTTGTGTTTGCCCTGTTCTCTAGGAGTAGCTATATGCTTTGAGGCCATGATACTATATTACAGTTTTATTTGTCTTTCGCGTGTGTTTTACTTTGTTAATGTGTATTAGATAGTTTACTCGAGGACAAGCAAAGACTAAAGTTTGGGGTATTTGATGAGTGGAATTTATACCCGCGAATTGGATACTTTATGACTTAAATACTTGCCTGAATTTGTAGTTTTTATGTAGTTTTATATGATAGTTGTGTTATTGTGATTAACTGATGAAATCTAGGGCTCTATAGTACATTTACAGCTCTAAAAGGACAAAATGGTCATTATTTGTACACTCGCACCGCAGCGCCAATGCCAAGCTTATTGGCCGCGCCGCATCGCCACTCCATGGGCCTTGCTGACTTCACCTTCACACCGCGGCACATAGCACGCCAGGTGTTCGACAGAATGCCTGAGTGGGGTGAAGTTGTAACCTTAGCTTGTTATTCCTTAGATTACCATTCGTTATCCATTTACTTGCTTTGATAATTAGTTATGCTTAGATTAATCACACTTTCATTTATTGCTATTCGAATAAGACTTTAGCGATACAAAGTTGGTATTTGGTAAATATTAGTGATAGTTTGGGGGTGTTTTTGGCTTTTATCTGTTTATTTCCGTATTGCCATGTTAGGATTGCCAGACTTTAGTACTTTATTATGTTTTTATTTATCAGTATTGTGGTGCAGTCTTTTGAACTGCGGGATTATGCTTGAATTTTTATCATTATAGATGCCATGAACTGTTTTTGGTTTTATTTATTCATTCTTTGATTATTTTTAGCATGATTGTGGTTTATAGCCATCTTTTTGGGGCTTATACAGATTAGATGCTTGTGCCATATGAATGACCTTTTTCACCCTATTTTGAGCTGCTATTTAGCAAAGGAGTTATAGTTATCATTATTTTTTTGATTATGGCTGATGATAAGCACCAAGTTTTATGGTCTATCTCTTAGAGTCGTGACATGCATGTATGAGTTAGGGGTTTTTCAATTGATAAGTTTGGACTTTTATTGATCCGTCCTCCGACCAACTGTGTTAACTAGTAATTTTTTTTCAAAATTTAGTTCGCGTGTTTATTGCTTTGAGCATTTGTTCACTCTTATAAATTTTCATTTTTACAAGGTAATAAAAGGCTTAGACTTTTTTACAGTTGTGGATCTTGGATTCGTGCATGATTAGATATAAAAAAATAAAATAAAAATAGAATAATTTGTTATTGAAGATTGAATATCGAAAGTCTTGCGGTTGGTCGAGATGGAGCGTAAAATGCACTCGCCCATAAACGCAGGACCAATATAGAGATGGAGCATAAAATGCACTCGCCTAATAATCTTCGGTGCTCGTAAAGTCTAATTTGGTTTATATTGATTACGTGGCCTTTGCTACTAGAGTTACTAGATTCTTAGGGGTGTTCTACACCTAGTGCCCTAAAGCCATCTGGTTTGGGAGTCACTGATCAAAAGCTCATTAATGGGTAGTTCTGATTATCCTAAGGTAATCAAGGACTGTCCGAGTCAGGTTTTACAGTCTTCATGCTAGAGTCTTTTGATCCGTTACTGCACTTGTGTCTTATTCTTAATGCTTGTTGAATGTTTAAGTTGCGGAGTGTGCATAGTTGTATTAACAATCGACTGTGCGAACTTATTTTGAAGCTATGATTAGTTAGGACGGTTAGTCTCCACACACACACATAGAATAGATCGAATACAGTCTTATGCTTTAAATTGAATGAACCCTTATTCATATTTGTGTTTGCCCTGTTCTCTGGGAGTAGCTATATGCTTTGAGGCCATGATACTATATTACAGTTTTATTTGTCTTTCGCGTGTGTTTTACTTTGTTAATGTGTATTAGATAGTTTGCTCGAGGACAAGCAAAGACTAAAGTTTGGGGTATTTGATGAGTGGAATTTATACCCGCGAATTGGATACTTTATGACTTAAATACTTGCCTGAATTCGTAGTTTTTATGTAGTTTTATATGATAATTGTGTTATTGTGATTAACTGATGAAATCTAGGGCTCTATAGTACATTTCCTGCTCTAAAAGGACAAAATGGTCATTATTTGTACACTCGCATTCACTGCAATGCCTTGATGCCAAGCTTATTGGTCACACCAATCATCACACCCCATGGGCCTTGCTGACTTCACCTTCACATCGCGGCACCACTAAAGCTTATTAAGCTCATGGGCTGCAACACGAGCCCGTGTCCCAATTCTAATATGAAATAAGCAGTCATCTCTAAAGCTTCAGTGGCCTTGCACTTGCATGCGCCACCTCCGGTTCCCAGACAATCAAGGCCATTTCTTACCTAGCAAAAGGAGGGAAAGGATTTAAGGCAAGAAGGAGGCTACATAACACATATCAGACATCATATATCATATAGAGAGAGAAGAAGTTTATAGAGTAGTTTAGCTTAGGATTTTATTTTCTTCTGTAATTTCTCTTCCTTTCTTAGATAAATGTTTGAAAATATAGATTAGTTTGATTAGGGAGAAGTTTGGGTTTCTTTGGAGCATCAAGAGCAGTGAGCTACACAGACTGGAGCACTTGATTCGAGCAGAATAGTTAGAGATTGAAGGGCCTTAACAGAGTTTCTTCTTATCTATTTATTTTCTCTGATTTTGTAATCCATAAGTGTTGTCTTTATTGCTACTTGTATTTTATTCAATAGCTATGAACTGAATATTTGCTCTAAGGTTATAATGGAACCATTTGTTATTTAAATTGACTGTCCTATCTCTTTGGTTGGCACCATATGATTTGATTTGATATATTTGTGCTTAATAATTCTCGCTAAGACATTAGCGATGATTTTGGTAATTTACATGATATCGACAGAAGAATTGTAGATTTACACCTGAATATATTGGCATGTGATTGTGGGTTTCGACTGCATAAGTTGTGCATAGAATAGACATATATCTGTGCACCACATGCGACCTTTGAGTGCTTAAGCTTAAATCATTGTTCTGATCAATTCACATAGACATATGAAGGATTGTATCTAGCTTGGGCATTCTTTTCTGTTCTATTCCCTAACGGGTGGATCTGGAAAGGATATGTTCGTACATACCTCGACAGAGGTGTATGAGCACTTGTGTGTTCTCGGTCGACAAATTGTCGTGACCATTTAGACTAGAGAGAGAAGGGTAGCTAGTTTAATGAAACATAGCACGCTAGGTGTTTGACAGAATGCCTGAGTGGGGTGAAGTTGTAACCTTAGCTTGTTATTCCTTAGATTACCATTCGTTATCCATTTACTTGATTTGATAATTAGTTATGCTTAGATTAATCACTCTTTCATTTATTGTTGTTCGAATAAGACTTTAGCGATACAAAGTTGGTATTTGGTAAATATTTGTGATAGTTTGGGGGTGTTTTTGGCTTTTATCTGTTTATTTCCGTATTGCCATGTTAGGATTGCCAGACTTTAGTACTTTATTATGTTTTTATTTATCAGTATTGTGGTGCAGTCTTTTGAACTGCGGAATTATTCCTGAATTTTTATCATTATGGATGCCATGAACTTTTTTTGGTTTTATTTATTTATTTATTCTTTGATTATTTTTAGCATGATTGTGGTTTATAGCCATCTTTTTGGGGCTTATACAGATTAGATGCTTGTGCCATATGAATTGCCTTTTTCACCCTATTTTGAGCTACTATTTAGCAAGGGTGTTATAGTTATCATTATTTTTTTTGATTATGGCTGATGACAAGCACCAAGTTTTATGGTCTATCTCTTAGAGTCGTGACATGCATGTATGAGTTAGGGGTTTTTCAATTGATAAGTTTGGTCTTTTATTGATCCGTCCTCCGACCAACTGTGTTAACTAGTAATTTTTTTTCAAAATTTAGTTCGCGTGTTTATTGTTTTGAGCATTTGTTCACTCTTATAAATTTACATTTTTACAAGGTAATGAAAGGCTTAGACGTTTTTACAGTTGTAGATCTTGGATTCGTGCATGATTAGATATAAAAAAATAAACATATTTGAGAGGATCCACGCAGGATATGAGATGGGTTATGTCACCATGAAGGTAATGCTGTAACCTCATGGAAGCCCATGCTAAAGCATAACAAGTCTTCTTAATCAGAGTGTACTTGTGTTCACTGCTGCTGAATCTTTTGCTGATAGCTCGCTCTTTGCCTCTATTATCTTTCTGTCCCAACATGCAACCCATGGCATCGTCATTAATGGACAGGTAAATGAACAGGGGGACATCATCCCTGGGAGGTACCAAAATGGGAGCATTAACCAACTGCTTTTTGATTGTAAGGAAGGCTTTCTGACACTCATCATTCCATTTCATGGAGGAGTTCTTCTTTAACAGCTTGAAGATGGGCTCACAGGTTGCTGTGAGTTGAGAAATAAACCTGCTAATGAAGTTGATTCTTCCCAAAAATCCCCGTATTTCCTTCTCCGTCTGAGGAACAGGCATTTCCTTGATGGCCTGGATTTTGGTGGGATCCAGTTCAATCCCTTTGTGGCTGACTAGGAAACCTAGCAACTTCCTTGATTTAACATCAAAGGTGCACTTGGCTGGATTCAATTTCAAGTTGTACTTACACAACCTGTTGAAAAGCATTCTGAGATGGTCTAAGTGGTGTTCTTCCCTTCGGGATTTGACAATGATGTCGTCCACGTAGATCTCTATCTCTTTGTGCATTAAGTCATGAAAAAGAGCCATCATAGCTCGCTGATAGGTTGCTCCGGCATTGATAAGGCCAAATCACAACCGTCTATAACAAAAGGTTCCCCAACGCGTGATGAAAGCATTTTTCTCACGATCCTCCTCAGCAACCATAATCTGATGATACCCCACGAAGCAATCCGCAAAGGAGTATATGCCGTATTGAGCAGTATTGTCAATGAGAATATGGATAAATGGCACGAGAAAGCTATCCTTAAGGCAAGCTTTGTTCAGATCCAAGTAAACCACGCAAACTCGCACCTTTCCTCCTGGTTTAGGCATGTGGACTATGTTTGATAGCCATTCAGGGTATGTAGACACCATGATGATGCCCGCTTGAAATTGTTTCACAACTTCTTCTTTAACCTTTAAACTCCACTCAGGTTTCAATCGCCTGAGCTTCTGCCTGACTGGTTTGAATCTCTGTTTAATGGGAAGGCAATGAAGGACAATGTCAGTGGACAAACCCACCATGTCTTTGTGAGACCATGCAAACACATCCTGGAATTAGGTTAGTAGCGCAACCATGCCATTCCTTTGGTTTGGAGTGAGGTCTGAACCAATCTGGATTAGCTTATGGTTTTCTAAGGTTCCAAGATTGAAAGAGGTGGTTTGATCAAGGTTAGGTTTAGGTTTGTCTTCGAACCATTCCTTGATCTCCTGAGGTATCTCAATGTCCTCTTGTATTTCCATCAAGTCTGAGTCCAACTTTTCATCAAAGTTACAGTCCTTGTGGAGAAAAGGCACCTCATCAGCAAGTACATGAACATCTAAATTCAGAGTCCTGAAACAAAATATGCTTTCACTTAATATATGAAACTGTTCAATCATACAAAAGTGTTAGCATGTACTGATAAAACAACTGCTAATATTGTAAAGAAAAGTAAGCAGTTAAAGTTATCTACAAGGCAGATGGAATTTTTACCCGTTTTACCTTCGTCGACCAAAGCATGGAGTGCTGCTCCAATTGTTGAGGGTAAAGTCCTGATGGACAGCAGTAATGAAGTGACGATCATCGTCCTCCTTTTTCCTAATAATGACCATAACATCTGGGTAATCATCGTCTGGGGTGTATCTGTTTGTATGTTCATCATGGACAATGATGCGTATGTTTGACATCATCCTGGCGATGTCTTGTTTATGTCTCCGTTCCTCTTTTTCCACTCTAGGATCAGGAATCAGGACCTCTTTTGCTTTAACCGGTATCGGTTTGGGAAATAGCATAGCCATAACATGGGCTGGAACCTTTAGCGGAGACTGTACAAGCTCAGGATTTGCAGGTGGAGACAATCGTCGTGTGGCTGAAGTTGAAGGAATCTGTTTGTGCTTATGAGGATTCCTATGCCTGGAGTTAGCAGAATAGCCTAATCCAGCTGTCCTTATTTGACTGGACACTTGAATCGGGTGTTTAATACCCTGATGATCTTTGCCCAACCCTTGTCCAAGTTGATGACCCAATGATATCATCTCTTGAGTGGCCGACATTACTTCGGCATAAATCTTGGGTGTGAGAGGTGGCGCCCCAATGGGATGGTAATGAGTGTTGCTCACCTCAAGGGCATGGAAACTAACCGGCTCAACTTTTGAATTGAAGATGATTATTGGCATGTCACCTTGTTCAGGACATTCCGGCTCAGCATTAACAATGACTAGGCTATTGTTGATAATGTACTTGAGTTGTTCATGAAGGGTGGAAAGGACGGCTCCAGCCATATGAATCTATGGTCTTCCCAAAAGTAGGTTGTATCCTATAGCTATTCTGAGCACGTGAAAGGATACACTAAATGTATGTGGACCAATATCCACTGGTAATTCAATCACTACAATGACGTTTCGTCGGGACCCATCAAAAGCTTTGATAACTGTATAACTACTTTTGATCCTCTTGGGGTTGATATTCATCTTCTCCAAGGTAGCATAAGGACATATATTAAGAGATGAACCTCCATCTATCAAGACTCCTCCTACCATGTATCTAGAGGACAAAACCACTATGTTCAACAACTTACAATGATCGGTCCCTTCAGCGGGTATGTCGTCATCAGTGAAAGATATAACATTGCTGTTGAAAATGTGATCAACCAGATGTTGGAATTTTTCCACATCCACTGATTTTGATAAATGGGCTTCTTCCAAGACCCTTAGCAATATTTTCTTGTGATCTTCGGAAGAGAAAACCAAGTCTAGTATGGAAATTTGTTGTGGAGCTTCTCTCAAGCTTAAAACCACATTGGCTTCATTATGGCCCATAGTACGGGGGAACTCTTCAATCTTATCCATGGGAACTTTCCCATTTGATTTGATGGAGGGCTTCATCACCCGATGGTGAAGATACAATGGATTCTCCTTCGACACTATAGCAGTTGTATGTGATGTAGATCCTTCAGCCTACCAATAATTCCATGGGACTTTGTGTAGGCTGACAACAAGATACTGTGGTCTGAATGGTAAGTTAATTGGCTCTGGTGCAGCCACTTTCAAAGGATTGTCAGTACCTTTAAGTTGAATTACTTGTATTGTGAGTGGTCTAGTAGCCAAATCATCCTCAGCGGATATAACTGCTACGCCGTCCTACAGTTTTGTAGGACATGTGTTCCACTCTCGAGTAACAAAGTGTCGTCATCTGCCATTTGTAGGACACCGCTGTCAATTAAATTTTGAATGAGGTGGCGGAATGCCCAGCATTCTTCTGTGCTGTGACCGCGAGAGTGGGAGTGATATTAGCATACTCCATCAGAATTAAACCGTCTGGAATGGGGATTGATTAGAGGTAGAAGGGATGTAATTCTTCCTTTATTGATCAACATCTGAAATATCTCCTCCATAGGTTGGCCAAGGTATATAAATTCCTGTTTATTGGCAAAATCCCGACGGGCATTGGCACAAGCTCTTTTCGCAACTTTATCCTCCAGTGTTTCACTTTCTGAAGGCGAGGATGGAGTATTCATGACAAAAGGAAGGAGACTAGCATGCTCCTGACTGACTAATTGGTGTATGAATTGGTATTGATGAATCACCAGTTCTGCCAATTGATCTACTTATTTGCAAAGAGCCTTAATCTTTCGCTCCATCATAAACTGGAATTGGGAATAATCCCATCTGTCAGCACCGTCTTTGCTGGTCTGGGAAGATTCAACAACATAATTTGAACTCTTTCCACTGCCCCAATTAATCATATTGACCTCTCCTTCTTTGTGTTGAGGAAGAAGATTGTCTTGCACATGAGGTTGGTCAGGTTTAGTCACGACAATCTCCCCATTGTCGATTAAGTCCTGGATCTTATGTTTCAAGGCCCAGCAATCCTGAGTGTCATGTCCTGGTGCCCCGACATGATAAGCACACTTCCGAGTACCATTAAAACCCTTCCCATTCGAGTTAGCTGGTATAAGAAGATGTGTAATTTTCTTCTAAGTAGCTAGAAGAGTAAGAATATTCTCGAGTGTGTCCCCTAAGGGTGTGAACACTCGGAGGCATCTGACTTCTTCACCTTTAGGAAATGGAGGGTTTGAAGACTGTGCTTGCAAAGGGGAATAGTTTCTCCTCTGGATAGGCATACTCTGAGTGCCTTTTTGACCTTGTAGTATCAAGGAAACATCTTCCTCTTTCTTTTTATGGACCCTCTGGGGGTTGTTTTCCTAAGTTCCAGACTGGATGTGCTCAACAACTGCTTTAAGAGCGGCTAGGTCTTGAATCTTTCCTAACTTCAATCCCATCTCAACCATCTTTCCATGTTTGATCATTTCAGAAAATGGCTTGCCAATGCCAACAAAGACTCTTTCATAGAAAAGAGCTTCTTTTATGTCTATAAAGGTCATGACCATTTTTGATTCCGTTATGGAAGGATTGACTTGAGTAGCAAGGCGCCTCCACCTTTGAGCATACTCTCTGAAAGACTCAGTAGATTGTTTCTTGACCTTGGTAATTTGATACCGGTCAGGAGCCATCTGAGATTGGAAGCTGTATTGAATGAGGATGGCATGAGCTAGTTTTTCCCAGCTATGGATCTTTGAGTTGTCTAATCTGGTATACCACGTCCAGGCTTCTCCAGTTAGACTCTTCTGGAACAGCTGCATTCTGAGCTTCTCATCCTCTACAAAAGATCCAAGTTCTCCAATGAACACCTTTAAATGTGTATAAGGATCCCTTAACCCATCATACTTTTTAAAGTCAGGAGTTTTGAACTTCTTTGGATAATGAACACCAAGGAATATAAAAAGGTCAGCATATGAAACACTCTCGTGTGCTCCAATTCCTTTGATAGAACGGGTGGTTTGCTCCATTTGAAGGACTTTCTTCCTGATATCACTGGTGTCTGGATCTTCTTTGAGATGGGTGTTTTCAGGAGTTTTGTTGGTTGTATCGATCTGAAGTTCAGGAATTGTTTTATCTGAACCTTGTGCTCCTCCTTGTGCAAAGGATTCTGTATGTACGGGTATTCGCAAACCCTGAGTAGATTGGTGTAACTCTTTAAGCAGAACAACTAAATCTGTAATTTGCTTGCTTAATCCATCAAACTCTTCTCGAGAGACAGGAGCAGGATTAGACTGGTCAGACGAAGACATTATTGGCTGTAGGCTTGTCGCCTTTGGATTTTGAACGGGTAACAGGCCCAATTGTTTCCCTACAAAAACATATATAGTTTTGTCTTAGGGAATGTATAAATGTTTACATGCTATCATAATGTGTCCATTTTAGGAATATTTTCCTGCAAAAAGGGTGTCAATTGATAGCATGTCAAGTGTTAATATGTATATGCAAATATTCTTCATATTTTCCATTACATAGAGATGAACAAGGAATGAAATTACAAGTAATTTCCTTTACAAGTAATTTGAAAAATGGAAAGCATGAAGATACTTTCCTCCGTGTTTGGTTTATCAGAGGCTGACCTATCTTAGGTTACTCTCGCAGCTTTTTGTCATGAAGGTTCCTAGATCATCGCAATCTACTCGACGGGAAGTTAATCCGGTCTTTCAACTGGAGCGAATCTGGGTGGTGCCTTTCCTGAGCCTCGTTGGAATTAGTCTCCTTACGAGTCCAGTAATCAAACACTGATAGGATAGCCTCCTGGTGGAGAAACCACACAACATACATTCACATACAATGTGTCTCACCGTTTATGAAAATGATGACATGTGCGAAGCACTAATATCACAGATAGATATATTGCAGTGCAGTAAGTAAAATGCATTCGTACACATTCATCAAAAAATGTAAATACAACATTCACACACAAGCATATAATAGTTTTGAAAAGCTTGTAGTAGCGTCTTAAGCCCTCTTACTGGAGTCCCCAACAGAGTCTCCACCTGTCGACGTCGGAATTTTTATTTGTTCCTTTTCTGTTCTTGTTCTTTGGTGTTCTCATGTTAGGTGAGATTTGTTTGAAAAAACAAGTGAAAAAGGTTTGACATGTATATGTCGACGATTTGACTTTAAGAGTCGGCAGTTGGTGTTTTTAACTGGTTGTACCAATGCAACCGAGAAAAGTTTTGCACATTGACCCAGTGATGTGACACTGCTACACGGGTTTGTGAAACCGAGACTCATTAGGGTTCGGGGGCTTGATTTTGCGGAGGGAAAGTGTTAGGCACCCCCCAACATTCGTGTTACCACGGTGACAACCACTTTTCAAGAAACTGTTATATGAATGTGTGTGTGTGTGTGTGTGTGGGTCAATGTGTTGTTATTTCGAAGTAGTGCGAGGCCTCGTTCGCACCTATATACAAAGGGTTTGAATTTGTATAAAAATTCAGTTTTAAACAAGATATGGCAATGGTGTTTTGTAAAAGAGGTTTTTCAAACCCTGTGCTCAATAGTAATTGAGGCCTTTGATACTTCCATTTTATTAAATGTTCGGCTTGATTGCTTTTATTTTTGAGATGCGAAGCATCTTCGAGAAAATAATATATAGTAGTGTCGAACTACTCATGGCCATGAAAGACATCTAAGGAAATTCAAACACCGTGAATAATTTGCAAGCTTCTTACAGCTAAAAATGTCCATCACGAGAACCGAATCTAGATTCAGTAGACTAAATCTGTGATCACGTGATTCCTAGGCTCACATGATGCCGCAATTTATATGAAAGCAGTAAGAAGTAAGCAGTTATATATATATATAAAGCTAATATATATATATATATATATATATATATATATATATATATATATATATGATGATCAACCACCACGAAGCACCTCCATGGGGGATCGGAAAAGTAAATATATAAAAGCGGTAAATATATATATATATAGACATGATCAACTTCTACGAAGCACCTCCATGGGGGATGAGAAATGTAAATAAAGCAATAAATGCGATCAACCACCACGAAGTAAACTCCAGGCGGGACTAAATGTAAATAAAGCAGTAAAAACGATCAACCGCCACGAAGTAAACTCCAAGCGGGACGGAATGTAAATAAAGTAGTAAAAGGCCACGAAGTAAACTCCAGGCCTGACAGAAATGTAGATATATATATATATATATATATATATATATATATAAGCAATAAACACTCCGGATGTAAAATCCAGGCTCATCGAACAAAGTTCGACAACAGTTCATATATATAGGTATATATATAAATAAAATCAAATAAACGCTCCGGACGTGAGTCTAGGCTCAATCGAGGCATAACTCGATAATGTTAGTCCATATATATATATATATATATATACACACACAAACAGAAATAAAAACCACTGACCGAAGTCTGGGCATACACACACAACACGACTCTAAATGGGAAGAAGAGTGTGTGCAAAGATGAAAAGAAAGGCTTTAAAGTGTGTAAGAAGGCTTACAGTGGACTGCCAAAGAAGACTTCCATAGCTTTAAGCGGATGAACACTCGGCTCCCGCCAATAAAAAAAATACCTATACGTGAGCTCTGTTAGGTAAAATCTAGTTACGCACAACACGCAAGTATACGTGGTCAACAAGTAATATAGTGAAAGTAGAGTATCATTCCCACGAGGAATTATTAATACAAATTACCAAGTACTAACCCTGAAACAAACTAATTCTATTTAAACAATCAATTTAATGTTATAAAGTAAATTACTTAATTAAACTATTCTTATTACCACTAGTTACAAATCAAATTATGGAGATTTAAGATCACAACTTCACTTATTGCTTCATTTAAATTAACACACTTCTCATCAATTTATTTTCTATCCTGAATTGTTAATCAAGAACACTAAAGCAGATAAAACCACCACTCGATGCATAATACCCATAATCACTTAAATCCACAATTGATAGAATTAACTAATCCACTATATCTCTATGTGAATTACAATTAAAAAGGATTTAAAGCACATGATCTAAATCTATACTTCATCTCTCGAGTTCATATAGATTATCACGGTAATTGTTAGCTAGGCAATTAAGCAATTAAGTCCAAATCACAATAGACAATCCTCACGATAGAACATAATAATTGATAGCGAAGCATATTAAAATAAACTACACAATAAGATCCATTGTAATCTCAAACAAAGAATTAGTTCATTGAATTAAAATTAAGAATCCACACTTGAATAAATATTAAAAGACAAAGATAGAAGAAGAGTGAAGAATAAATCTGTTGTCAGCAAATCTCCATCTTCCTCAAGCTCCTGCTCTTGATCTTCAATGGTCTCCAAGTCGCTTTAATCTCCAAATCTCATAATAAATAGGGGTTTTTCCTAATAAACTCTAAACTAATCTAATAGAATCCTCCAAAAACTTCTATTAATCCTTGTGATTCTCCTTCTTTTATATGCCTCTTCATATGTCTTTAAGTCCTTTTAGAAGTCCTTGAATCAATCAGCTCAAACCAATCCTTATCGGACTCAAATTCGGACAAAAACTACTCTTTCTGCGCGTACCCAAGCCCCGACTTGGGTATTTCCATGTAAATAGCAAGCCCCAGCTTGCTATGCTACTGTTTTTGACTTCAGGACCCCAAGCCCCGGCTTGGGTGCAAGCTGTTAGTTGTTTTTTCTGTTGCAGTGTCATCTGGTAAAATGGCCATAACATTTGATCCGGGAGGAGTTACGGGGCTTGACACCTATCAAATCGAAGCTATCCACGATCTCTACAACTTTCATTCTTTGAGAATTGAGAAATAACGAACGTATAAATGTCGAAATTGGACTGGAAGTGACTGCTATGCAAATGGCCACTCAAAACAGCGAAATTCAACGTCCGTTGGTACAAATGTCATAACTCTTGCATCCGAACTCCGATTAGAATGATTCAAGATGTTCTGGAAAGCTAAGAAGAAGCTCTAAAATATAGTTCAAGTTCCAAGATAAGAACTTGAAATGAACATGAAAGCACAAATGATGTCCGGATTGCTTTTCTTTGCGTTTTCCTACCAATTCTTTGCGATTTCCTTGCTTTTCCTTACAAATAGTCGCTCGCACCGCTCCCAAACATATAACCTACAAAATGAACACAAAATGTATGAAAAGTAACTAAGACACAGGAATATAAGCAACTAATTCAAGTAAAAGATACCGGATAATGAGGTATAAAACCTACTTATCAAATACCCCCAAACTTAAACCGTTGCTTGTCCACAAGCAACACAACATAATGCTATGCAATGCAATGAAATGCAACTAATCTATATGCCTATGAATCCAGCAGTATTGATGGAATCAAATCTATTCACTCGTCCTTACAGAAATCAAGTAAACATGATAATACATCATATCAAAACTAATCAATAATTCCTATCAATCATCAAATCTCTAACTTTTATTACTGGTATAGTGCGTGTGTGCTCAACATCCATGCTAACTGATATAATGCTAAATACAACACAAAATAGATCTCTTAAAAGGCAACATACAGTGCAAACTCACAAAATTAATGAACAAGCTAGATCAAACTAAATTCAAACTTCCACCAAATTCAAGAGTCCAATCCGGGATACTTATGCTTTACTTTGCATTACGAGGACTTTTTGCTCTTTTCCCATTTTATTGTTTTTTTAACCATGACTGTGCAATGTCTCATTCCATTAGGCTAACAGTGCTACCCCTTAGTGAGCTTTTGACCAACGACTCCCAGACCATATAAGACCTTAGGGCGCAAGGTGTAAAGAAAATCCCCTCATACGTACTTGCTCAAGTAACAAAGGCCCTGAAACAAGACTAGCCACAATATTTTTTTTTTATCATTCTTTTTTGTTTTTTTCCTTTTTTTTCCTTTTTTTAAGCTTATGTATCCCAAATTTTTCCCAAAAACTTAAGTTTTTGTCTAAATTTAGCCATCTCCGCCTATTCAAGTCTTTCATTTATTCAAACTAATATTATCCTTAAGAAGTCAACTATGTATCAATTTAAACTTAATCAGTCAACAAAGTTGTCTCTAACGTGCTAACCTGATTATACAAGTTTCAAACAGCAAAAGATTCAATTCATAACAAGAAATTACATTAAAGTTCTAATAATCAGTACTATACTTGTCTACTCAATCACATTCTCATCATTGGCCAAAATAGACTGTAACTATGAAACAGCTGAACTCATACAAGATGAACATAGTAACTAACTATTATTTTTAAATTTTGATTTTTTTGATTTTTTAATTTTTTTTTTACAAGAAACTGAATATAATGCTATTCAAACTATACTACTATGCAACTATTTATGCAATTGTACTACATGAATGCAAACATAATGAACCTAAACTAAATTAACAACATATGCAAAATAATATAACATAAACATGAAACTAAACATGCAATAAAGAACTAAACTAAACTCCCCCAAACTTAGAAATTATAATGTCCTCATTGTAAGAATATAGCGGTAAATAGAAGAGAACTTCCCTGTAATCAGCAAAGCATGAGGTGATGGTGGCGATGGCGGCGACGATCATTTCCCTATCCATTGAACCTCCAATACCTGCAATGAGGAGAGACAACATGGATTAGAATAACACTTTGGAAAATAACGTGATTCCTATCTACTAAATAAACTAGGAATGCATATAAATATAAAAAATTCCTGGGTTGCCTCCTAGTAAGCGCTTGATTTACAGTCTTTCAGCCTGACTTTGTCTGGTCAATGCTATCCAATTCCTCTTCGATAGTTGAGGAACCCTCCATCCATCGGAAACAATGCTACTTTTGGTAAGTTCCCATTTGGGATGGCTTTCAAATTAAAGTCACCTAGCATGCTTTCTTTAGATAAGATCACATTCAAGAACGTCCAACATCTAGGTGTTTTCTCCATTGTGTCTGCGAATAGATTCTGTCATTGAGGCTTGTCAGACATAACAATCTCTTCTTCTATCTTCTCCAGCTTATCACACCATGGCTTCGAAGTTGTACTCGCTTTTACGTCACAAGGAGTATTGCCGACGAAATTACTACCAAGCGGACATGGTTTAGCAAATCTAATCGGATCCTTGAACTTGGTGGAGAAGGCACTTGATGCATTAATAACATTGGCTCATCCTCGTTAGTACTCAAAGTTAGCTCTTCACCAACCTTGTTTTCATTATCCCCACTTGTCTCCTCTTTTTCAACATATCGTGGCTCATCCAGTTGTAGATTTGGCTCAGGAACTTCATCAATCTCGGAATCCTCGTCATAACACCAATTATTTTGAGGACAGTTGTTCAAGGTTGAGTATTTGATCCATCTGGTTCTGCAGGTTTTGAATTGATATCTCTTGATTAAACCTCCTCTCCTCATTTGATGCAACAAACTTGGACCACAATTCCTCCAACTTTGAATTATTTGTCTCAGTCTCGGAAGCCATGTATTGAGGACCATTGGTTGAGGTAGTGACTAGTTATTCCATCCGATTATTAAAATTTTGGGTTGACAGCTCTTGGCTAATCCTCACCTCCTCTAGGTTTGATATGCCCTTCAATATTACATCCCTCGAATTTGGCTTTTCTTTTTGTGGCAATGAAGGTGGACATGAAAATACCGGTGTGTATGTTGGATTTGGAGCGTAGTATTGGTCTTCATAAGTATAGCTCCACGACGAATCTAGGTGATACCCCCAAACTTGATGATAATTAGCATATGTATAATCGTTGAGGTATTCACCACCATGTTATCTCGTCCCAAAACTAACGGTGCATTGATGACTCGGATGATTACCAAAACAATAATTGCAATTAACTGCTATCCTTCGATTACGTTGGGCTGCAACAGCGTCCAACCTCCTCGAAAGTGTCTCAAGCTGCACTGATAATGCAGAAAATGCATTGAGACCATCAATCCCCACTTCCCTTGGTTGAGTCATGTTCGAATATTGCCTTTGATAATTGAATCAAGCCATGATACCTGAAACGAGAGAAAAAGAAGAAGATAATAAAATAAAATAAAAATAAAGAAAAAAAATGTTTAAATTAAGACTAATTTGATTGAAGCTAATATTGGCAAAAATATACTAACTAATTCCCCGGCAACGGCGCCAAAAACTTGTTGGGTAAAATCTAGTTACGCACAACACGCAAGTATACATGGTAGCCAAGTAATACAGTGAAAGTAGAGTATCGTTCCCACGAGGAATTATTAATACAAATTACCAAGTACTAACCCTTAATCAAACTAATTTTATTTAAACAATCAATTTAATGTTATAAAGTAAATTACTTAATTAAACTATTCTTATTACCACTAGTTACAAATCAGATTATGGAGATTTAAGATCACAACTTCACTTATTGCTTCATTTAAATTAACACACTTCTCATCAATTATTTTCTATCCTGAATTGTTAATCAAGAACACTAAAGCAGATAAAACGACCTCTCGATGCATAATACCCATACTCACTTAAATCCACAATTGATAGAATTAAGCAAGACACCCTAATTAACTAATCCACTATATCTCTATGTGAATTACAATTAAAAAGGATTTAAAACACATGATCTAAATCTATACTTCATCTCTCGAGTTCATATAGATTATCACGGTAATTGTTAGCTAGGCAATTAAGCAATTAAGTCCAAATCACAATAGACAATCCTCACGATAGAACATAATAATTGATAGCGAAGCATATTAAAATAAACTACACAATAAGATCCATTGTAATCTCAAACAAAGAATTAGTTCATTGAATTAAAATTAAGAATCCACACTTGAATAAATATTAAAAGATAAAGATAGAAGAAGAGTGAAGAATAAATCTGTTGTCAGCAAATCTCCATCTTCCTCAAGCTCCTGCTCTTGATCTTTAATGGTCTCCAAGTCGCTTTAATCTCCAAATCTCATAATAAATATGGTTTTTTCCTAATATACTCTAAACTAATCTAATAGAATCTTCCAAAAACTTCTATTAATCCTTTTGATTCTCCTCCTTTTATATGCCTCTTCATATGTCTTTAAGTCCTCTTAGAAGTCCTTGAATCAATCAGCTCAAACCAATCCTTATCGGACTCAAATTCGGACAAAAACTACTCTTTCTGCGCGTACCCAAGCCCCGACTTGGGTATTTCCATGTAAATAGCAAGCCCTGGCTTGCTATGCTACTGTTTTTGACTTCAGGACCCCAAACCCCGGCTTGGGTGCAAGCTGTTAGTTATTTTTTCTACTGTAGTGTCATCTGGTAAAATGGCCATAACTTTTGATCCGAGAGGAGTTACGGGGCTTGACACCTATCAAATCGAAGCTATCCACAAGCTCTACAACTTTCATTCTTTGAGAATTGAGAAATAACGAACGTATGAAGGTCGAAATTGGACTGGAAACGACTGCTATGCAAATGGCCACTCAAAACAGCGAAATTCAACGTCCATTGGTACAAATGTCATAACTCTTGCATCCGAACTCCGATTGGAATGATTCAAGATGTTCCGAAAAGCTAAGAAGAAGCTCTAAAATATAGTTCAAGTTCCAAGTTAAGAACTTGAAATGAACATGAAAGCCCAAATGATGTCCGGATTGCTTTTCTTTGTGTTTTCCTACCAATTCTTTGCGATTTCCTTGCTTTTCCTTACCAATAGTCGCTCGCACCGCTCCCAAACATATAACCTACAAAATGAACACAAAATGCATGAAAAGTAACTAAGATACAGGAATATAAGCAACTAATTCAAGTAAAAGATACCGGATAAGTAGGTATAAAACCTACTTATCAAATACCCCCAAACTTAAACCGTTGCTTGTACCCAAGCAACACAACATAATGCTATGCAATGCAATGAAATGCAACTAATCTATATGCCTATGAATCTAGAAGTATTGATAGAATCAAATCTATTCACTCGTCCTTAGAGAAATCAAGTAAACATGATATAATACATCATATCAAAACTAATCAATAATTCCTATCAATCATCAAATCTCAAACTGTTATTACTGGTATAGTGCGTGTGTGCTCAACATCCATGCTAACTGATATAATGCTAAATACAACACAAAATAGATCTCTTAAAAGGCATCATACAGTGCAAACTCACAAAATTCATGAACAAGCTAGATCAAACTAAAGTCAAACTTCCACCAAATTCAAGAGTCCAATCCGAGATACTTATGCTTTACTTTGCATTACGAGGGCTTTTTGCTCTTTTCCCGTTTTATTATTTTTTTTAACCATGACTGTGCAATGTCTCATTCCATTAGGCTAACAGTGCTACCCCTTAGCGAGCTTTTGACCAACGACTCCCAGACCATATAAGACCTTAGGGCGCAAGGTGTAAAGAAAATCCCCTCGGGCGTACTTACTCAAGTAACAAAGGCCCCGAAATAAGACTAGCCACGATATTTTATTTTTTTTTATCATTTTTTTTGTTTTTTCCTTTTTTTTCTTTTTTAAGCTTATATATCCCAAAATTTTCCCAAAAACTTAAGTTTTTGTCTAAATTTAGCAATCTCTGCCTATTCAAGTCTTTTATTTATTCAAACTAATATTATCCTTAAGAAGTCAACTATGTATCAATTTAAACTTAATCAGTCAACAAAGTTGTCTCTAACGTGCTAACCTGATTATACAAGTTTCAAATAGGAAAATATTCAATTCATAACAAGAAATTAAATTAAAGTTCTAATAATCAGTACTATACTTGTCTACTCAATCGCATTCTCATCATTGGCCAAAATAGACTGTAACTATGAAACAGCTGAACTCATACAAGATGAACATAGTTAATAACTATTATTTTTAAATTTTTGATTTTTTTGATTTTTTAATTTTTTTTTTACAAGAAACTGAATATAATGCTATTCAAACTATACTACTATGCAACTACTTATGCAGTTGTACTACATGAATGCAAACATAATGAACCTAAACTAAATTAACAACATATGCAAAATAATATAACATAAACATGAAACTAAACATGCAATAAAGAACTAAACTAAACTCCCCCAAACATAGCAATTATAATGTCCTCATTGTAAGAATATATCGGTAAATAGAGGAGAACTTCCCTGTAATCAGCTAAGCATGAGGTGATGGTGGCGATGGCGGCGATGGCGGCGACGATCATTTCCCTATCCATTGAACCTCCAATACCTGCAATGAGGAGAGACAACATGGATTAGAATAGCACTTTGGAATATAACGTGATTCCTATCTACTAAATAAACTAGGAAAACATATAAATATAAAAAAAAAATCACGGTTGCCTCCCGATTCGGTAACGATTCTGATCTTTCGGCTGACTTTGTATGCAGTTAATGCTATCCAATTCCTCTTCGATAGTTGAGGAACCCTCCATCCATCGGAAACAATGTTACTTTTGGTAAGTTCCCATTTGTGATGGCTTTCGAATTAAAGTCACCTAGCATGCTTTCTTTAGATAAGATCACATTCAAGAACGTCCAACATCTAGGTGTTTTCTCCATTGTGTCTGTGAATAGATTCTGTCATTGAGGCTTGTCAGACATAACAATCTCTTCTTCTATCTTCTCTAGCTTATCGTACCATGGCTTCAAAGTTGTACTCACTTTTACGTCACAAGAAGTATTGCCGACGACATGACTACCTAGCGGACAAGGTTTTGCAAATCTAACCGGATCCTTAAACTTTGGTGGAGAAGGCACTTGAGGCATTAATAACATTGGTTCATCCTCGTTAGTACTCATAGTTAGCTCTTCACCAACCTTGTTTTCATTATCCCCACTTGTCTCCTCTTTTTCAACATATCGTGGCTCATCCAATTGTAGATTTGGCTCAGGAACTTCATCAATCTCGAAATACTCGTCATAACACCAATTATTTTGAGGACATTTGTTCAAGGCTTTGAGTATTTGATCCATCTAGTTCTATAGTTTTTGAATTGATATCTCTTGATTAATCCTCCTCTCCTCATTTGATGCAACGAACTTGGACCACAATTCCTCTAACTTTAAATTATTTGTCTCAGTCTCGGAAGCCATGTATTGAGGACCATTGGTTGAGGTAGTGACGAGTTATTCCATCCGATTATTAAAATTTTGGGTTGAAAGCTCCTTGCTAATCCTCATCTCCTCTAGGTTTGATATGCACTTCAATATTACATCCCTCGGATTTGGCTTTTCTTCTTGTGGCAATGAAGGTGGACATGAAAATACCGGTGTGTATGTTGGATTTGGAGCGTAGTATTGGTCTTCATAAGTATAGCTCCACGACGAATCTAGGTGATACCCCCAAACTTGATGATAATTAGCATATGTATAATCGTTGAGGTATTCACCACCGTGTTATCTCGGCCCAAAACTAACGGTGCATTGATGACTCGGATGATTACCGGCCTGATAATTGCAATTAATCATATCCTTCGATTACGTTGAAACATAATAGCGTCCAACCTCCTCGAAAGTGTCTCAAGCTGAACTGATAATGCAGAAAATGCATTGAGACCATCAATCCCCGCTTCCCTTGGTTGAGTCATGTTCGAATATGGCCTTTGATAATTGAATCAAGCCATGATACCTGAAACGAGAGAAAAAGAAGAAGATAATAAAATAAAATAAAAATAAAGATAAAAATGTTTAAATTAAGACTAATTTGATTGAAGCTAATATTAGCAAAAATATATTAACTAATTCCCCGACAACGGCGCCAAAAACTTGTTGGGTAAAATCTAGTTACGCACAACACGCAAGTATACATGGTAGCCAAGTAATACCGTGAAAGTAGAGTATCGTTCCCACGAGGAATTATTAATACAAATTACCAAGTACTAACCCTTAATCAAAATAATTTTATTTAAATAATCAATTTAATGTTATAAAGTAAATTACTTAATTAAACTATTCTTATTACCACTAGTTACAAATCAGATTATGGAGATTTAAGATCACAACTTCACTTATTGCTTCATTTAAATTAACACACTTCTAATCAATTATTTTATATCCTAAATTGTTAATCAAGAACACTAAAGCAGATAAAACCACCTCTCGATGCATAATACCCATACTCACTTAAATCCACAATTGATAGAATTAAGCAAGACACCCTAATTAACTAATCCACTATATCTCTATGTGAATTACAATTAAAAAGGATTTAAAGCACATGATCTAAATCTATACTTCATCTCTCGAGTTCATATAGATTATCACGGTAATTGTTAGCTAGGCAATTAAGCAATTAAGTCCAAATCACAATAGACAATCCTCATGATAGAACATAATAATTGATAGCGAAGCATATTAAAATAAATTAAACAATAAGATTCATTGTAATCTAAAACAAAGAATTAGTTCATTGAATTAAAATTAAGAATCCACACTTGAATAAATATTAAAAGACAAAGATAGAAGAAGAATGAAGAATAAATCTGTTGTCAGCAAATCTCCATCTTCCTCAAGCTCCTGCTCTTGATCTTCAATGGTCTCCAAGTCGCTTTAATCTCCAAATCTCATAATAAATAGGGTTTTTTCCTAATATACTCTAAACTAATCTAATAGAATCCTCCAAAAACTTCTATTAATCCATGTGATTCTCCTCCTTTTATATGCCTCTTTATATGTCTTTAAGTCCTCTTAGAAGTCCTTGAATCAATCAGCTCAAACCAATCCTTATCGGACTCAAATTCGGACAAAAACTACTCTTTCTGCGCGTACCCAAGCCCCAGCTTGGGTATTGCCATGTAAATAGTAAGCCCCGGCTTGCTATGCTACTGTTTTTGACTTCAGGACCCCAAGCCCCGGCTTGGGTGCAAGCTGTTAGTTATTTTTTCTACTATAGTGTCATCTGGTAAAATGGCCATAACTTTTGATCCGGGAGGAGTTACGGGGCTTGACACCTATCAAATTGAAGCTATCCACGAGCTCTACAACTTTCATTCTTTGTGAATTGAGAAATAACGAATGTATGAAGGTCAAAATTAGAATGGAAGCGACTGCTATGCAAATGACCACTCAAAACAGCGAAATTCGACGTCCGTTGGTACAAATGTCATAACTCTTGCATCCGAACTCCGATTGGAATGATTCAAGATGTTCCAGAAAGCTAAGAAGAAGCTCTAAAATATAGTTCAAGTTCCAAGCTAAGAACTTGAAATGAACATGAAAGCCCAAATGATGTCCGGATTGCTTTTCTTTGCGTTTTCATACCAATTCTTTGCGATTTCCTTGCTTTTCCTTACTAATAGTCGCTCGCACCGCTCCCAAACATATAACCTACAAAATGAACACAAAATGCATGGAAAGTAACTAAGACACAGGAATATAAGCAACTAATTCAAGTAAAAGATACCGGATAAGTAGGTATAAAACCTACTTATCAAATACCCCCAAACTTTAACCGTTGCTTGTCCCCAAGCAACACAACATAATGCTATGCAATGCAATGAAATGCAACTAATCTATATGCCTATGAATCCAGCAGTATTGATAGAATCAAATCTATTCACTCGTCCTTAGAGAAATCAAGTAAACATGATAATACATCATATCAAAACTAATCAATAATTCCTATCAATCATCAAATCTCAAACTGTTATTACTGGTATAGTGCGTGTGTGCTCAACATCCATGCTAACTGATATAATGCCAAATACATCACAAAATAGATCTCTTAAAAGGCATCATACAGTGCAAACTCACAAAATTCATGAACAAGCTAGATCAAATTAAAGTCAAACTTCCACCAAATTCAAGAGTCCAATCCGGGATATTTATGCTTTACTTTGCATTACTGGGGCTTTTTACCCTTTTCCCGTTTTATTGTTTTTTTAACCATGACTGTGCAACGTCTCATTCCATTAGGCTAACAGTGCTACCCCTTAGCGAGCTTTTGACCAACGACTCCCAGACCATATAAGACCTTAGGGCACAAGGTGTAAAGAAAATCCCCTCGGGCGTACTTGCTCAAGTAACAAAGGCCCCGAAACAAGACTAGCCACGATATTTTATTTTTTTTATCATTTTTTTTGTTTTTTTCCTTTTTTTTCTTTTTTTAAGCTTATATATCCCAAATTTTTCCCCCAAACTTAAGTTTTTGTCTAAATTTAGCCATCTCCGCTTGTTCAAGTCTTTCATTTATTCAAACTAATATTATCCTTAAGAAGTCAATTATGTATTAACTTAAACTTAATCAGTCAATAAAGTTTTCTCTAACGTGCTAACCTGATTATACCAGTTTCAAAAAGGAAAAGATTCAATTCATAACAAGAAATCACATTAAAGTTCTAATAATCAGTTCTATACTTGTCTACTCAATCCCATTCTTATCATTGGCCAAAATAGACTGTAGCTATCAAACAGCTGAACTCATGCAAGATGAACATAGTAACTAACTATTATTTTTGAATTTTTGAATTTTTTTGATTTTTTATTTTTTTTTACAAGAAACTGAATATAATGTTATTCAAACTATACTACTATGCAACTATTTATGCAGTTGTACTACATGAATGCAAACGTAATGAACCTAAACTAAATTAACAACATATGCAAAATAACATAACATAAACATGAAACTAAACATGCAATAAAGAACTAAACAAAACTAAACTAATTCCCCGGCAACGGCACCAAAAACTTTTTGGGTAAAATCTAGTTACGCATAACACACAAGTATACGTGGTCAACAACTAATACAGTGAAAGTAGAGTATCGTTCCCACGAGGAATTATTAATACAAATTACCAAGTACTAACCCTTAATTAAACTAGTTTTATTTAAACAATCAATTTAATGTTATAAAGTAAATTACTTAATTAAACTAATTCTAATTACCACTAGATATAAATCAGATTACGGAGATTTAAGATCACAACTTCACTTATTACTTCATTTAAATTAACACACTTCTCATTAATTATTTTCTATCCTGAATTGTTAATCAAGAACACTAAAGCAGATAAAACCACCTCTCGATGCATAATACCCATACTCACTTAAATCCACAATTGATATAATTAAGCAAGACACCCTAATTAATTAATCCATTATATCTCTATGTGAATTACAATTAAAAAGGATTTAAAGAACAAGTTCTCTTTAAGATTACATATGGCGTAAAGGCATATCTCTATCCTAAACACGAATCATGAATTCCATCTATGCAGAAATCACAAACGCATGCTATCATGATCAGATCGAAATCTATACGTCATCTATCGAGTTCATATAGATTATCACGGTAATTGTTAGCTAGGCAATTAAGCAATTAAGTCCAAATCACAATAGACAATCCTCACGATAGAACATAATAATTGATAGCAAAGCATATTAAAATAAACTACACAATAAGATCCATTGTAATCTCAAACAAAGAATTAGTTCATTGAATTAAAATTAAGAATCCACACTTGAATAAATATTAAAAGACAAAGATAGAAGAAGAGTGAAGAATAAATCTGTTGTCAGCAAATCTCCATCTTCCTCAAGCTCCTGCTCTTGATTTTCAATGGTCTCCAAGTCGCTTCAATCTCCAAATCTCATAATAAATATGGTTTTTTTCCTAATATACTCTAAACTAATCTAATAGAATCCTCCAAAAACTTCTATTAATCCTTGTGATTCTCCTCCTTTTATTTGCCTCTTCATATGTCTTTAAGTCCTCTTAGAAGTCCTTGAATCAATTAGCTCAAATTCGGACAAAAACTACTCTTTCTGCGCGTACCCATGCCCCGGCTTGGGTATTTCCATGTAAATAGCAAGCCCCAGCTTGCTATGCTACTGTTTTTAACTTCAGGACCCCAAGCCCCGGCTTGGGTGCAAGCTGTTAGTTGTTTTTTCTGCTGTAGTGTCATCTGGTAAAATGGCCATAACTTTTGATCCGGGAGGAGTTACGGGGCTTGACACCTATCAAATCGAAGCTATCCACGATCTCTACAACTTTTATTCTTTGAGAATTGAGAAATAACGAACGTATGAAGGTCGAAATTGGACTGGAAGCGACTGCTATGCAAATGACCACTCAAAACAACGAAATTCAACGTCCGTTGGTACAAATGTCATAACTCTTGCATCCGAACTCAGATTGGAATGATTCAAGATGTTCCGGAAAGCTAAGAAGAAGCTCTAAAATATAGTTCAAGTTCCAAGCTAAGAACTTGAAATGAACATGAAATCCCAAATAATGTCCGAATTGTTTTTCTTTGCGTTTTCCTACCAATTCTTTACGATTTCCTTGCTTTTCCTTACCAATAGTCGCTCACACTACTCCCAAACATATAACCTACAAAATGAACACAAATTGCATGAAAAGTAAGTAAGACTTATGAATATAATCAACTAATTCAAGTAAAAGATACCGGATAAGTAGGTATAAAACCTACTTATCAAGCTCACCAGTGTTTAAAATGACAAAGCGCTCAATATAGGGTGTGTATAGTGCAAATTGGATAGGGCTTCCTTGTCGTCTTCTCTTTTAAAATGGCCACCCAAGCCCTCTATTTATGGATGGGTCCTATTGTCTCGAAGTACGTGCACTCGTGCAACGTGATGTCCACTCGAACTTGCAGAACTTCAATTTGAACATTCGATTGAGGTGTATAATACCTGTTTCGAACTTCCATTATCGAGAGCTACACAATGACATGGGATTAGAGGTTGTACGAAATCAGGAAGATGGAACTATGTCCTATGTCTTCAAGCTTCAAATTCTATCCAGTGTTCTGCCTTGCGTAGTAGTCACTCGGGATTGTAACTCCTTGGTTCTTATGGGAAATTGTTGTGTAGAATGTATGTTGACTATTGTTTGTTGAGACGGCGCCATGTGGGTTTGAGGTGAAAATTTGATGATTTTGCCCTTCACCAAGGTTCTCTTGGTTTTTTGACCGATAAAGCGCATTTGCGCTCGATGTTATCTCCGAGATTGGGTTCTTTGTTAATCTTTGAATGCCCTTAGGGTTGTCTCGAGTCAGTACTGTCCTCCCGGGGTTATCTCCGAGTTTGGGAGTTGAGTGCCTCGGTGTGAGTCTCGAGGTTGAAGCTGACTGTATGGGTTGAAACGAACATCTCCGGGGTTATCTCCAGAACTGCAACTACATTCCTTGGGGTTATCTCCAAGGTTGACATTTTCTTTCCCGGTGTTATTTCCGGGACTGAGACTGAACATCTCGGGGTTATCTCCAAGATGAATCGGCCTTCTCTAGTGGAATTTTTGGTATTTGCACTGCCTTCCCCGGGGTTATATCTGAGGTGGGAAATGATACTCCCGTTGTGTTTTTCGGGTTTTGAAACTGAACTTCCAGTGGTATTTTTGGGATTAAGCTGAGCTGTATTCCAGGGTTATCTCTGAAAGAAGATTCTGCACTTCCTGCAATGTTAGTAACTGGTAGGCAGAAAATTTTGATTGTCTACAGGTGGTGGAAGGGAACTGATAACATGGTTGTTCTCAGATGGGATGGTAGTAGAGGAGCTAGAATTAGCCATTGAGAAACTCATTTGAGTATTTGGAAGCTTTGATACCATATAAAGATTTACACAATGAAAAGGTATTGGAAAAGCTCAAATGTTTCTATTACTTTCTATCGTATTTATATAGAAATAAGTTGACTATGATTACAACAGAAATAATGACAGCCATATAACAAAGTTGCAGTTACAAGGAATTAGGGACTAAATTCAAGGAGAGTTGTACAATATTTATTATAAACAGAGTAATCACGTAAAGAAATCCCAAGTAATCAATTTGTGATTTCTCTAACACAATAACGCATTTTTAAATGGGTTAATTCATAAGCGGAGATGTTTACATGATACAACTGCATAGTCTTTTAACTCTTAATATGACTCGTGTCTGTAAAATACTTGAGTCTCTCTGGTCTAAGAAATCTGCATGGTTTTATCAATTACATGCAGCACTTTTAATGTTAAGATTCAATCAAAGACATTTTTTTTCTTTGTTGCTGGTTAGTGTTTGTGATAATCAATTGGCCAATGGCGGCGTTGCTTGATTTTCGTTGAAGACTAGGGTAAAGATGAGATTTCAGTGGCAATAATTTATGGTTTAAATGATAAGATAGACTAGCGTTAACTAATCCCCATGATGAAAGATATAAGCCTGATAGGCATAAAGAACTCCGACTTCAACTTGGTTAGTCATCATTCTCCTTAATTAACAACATAGGAAGTGGGTTATGTCTGCTTGTATGATCAACGGATTCATTCACGTGAACAACTGGCTTTGATACCAATTGATACAGTGTAATGGGAGGACGAAGGTTCTTGAATGAACAAGGAATTGATTAAAAAATAGTCAAATAATTGTATTTATGAAATAATAATAATAACCTAAAAAACTTTTTATACCTACTACCTAACCCTACTAAGAAATATATTTCAAGTAACTTAAAAATTAGAAGTTAAAAAGTAAACGAGCCGAAAATAATTAAATCTCATGAGTAAAGCAAAAAAAATAAATATCTAAAAGTTCATCAAAACCTTAGCTAGGTAACATTCTATCTCTTCTCATTAAAAGCATAATTGGAAACCAAAAATATAGAGTAATTCTTCAAAAAGCAGCAGTACTTGATAAAAAAAAATAGATGAAAGCCAAAATTAAAAAAAACTATTGTTATACATATGCTTGCAATAAATAAGTTGCACAACAGGAATTTAAGTGAAAAAATCAAAATTAAAAAAAAATATACGGAAAAGATCTCAAAACTTCATTGTGAAATTATTTCAGGATACAATTTGATAGAAATATCAAATCCATCGCCGATTGACTCAGATATTTGAATTCCTCAATCAGTGCAACAGATCAATTTGTGTACCTTAATTAGTGCAACAAATCTGTTCATATCAATCTGTAATATGTCCTAGTTTATAGGATTTTTGTGTATCATTAGTGAATATATATACATATAATTGTATCAGTATAGGTGATATATACAAAATAATTCTTCCATCTTTTCTCCTCTGTTTCATGGTATCAGAACTACGATCCAACAACTTTCTCTACGATTCTCAAATCTCCAATCTCTAACCTTCTCCTCTCCAATGACCACTGCCAACAACCAAATTATTATTCCCAATTCCTAGGAACCCACCAAACCTCTCATCATGATCAATATCCACAACTCCATCAAACTTACGACGACCACTTACCTCTCTTGGAAACTTCAAATTGAAGCAATTCTCATTGGTTATGATATGCAAAAGTTTATTAATGGTTCTCATCTTGCTCCACCTGAAAAGATCACCAAAGACAATAAGGAAGAATCCAATCTTGAGCACACCACATGGGTTTGCCAGGATAAACTGATCTTTGGTGCCCTCGTTGGAACTCTTTCGCCCTCTATCATCCCTATCATCACTCAATCTAAAACATGTCAAGAGTTCTGGCAGTGTAACGACCGATAAATTCGGATCCATTGTAAAATTATTTTATTTAATAAAATAATGAATAAAATTATATTATTTTTTTATTGTTATGTGTTAGTAAGATGAATGTCGTTCTATAACCTAGAAACGTCGGAATGTCGTAGTATTTTGACCATGTGACATAATTAAAGTGTTTAAAATTTCAAGACAAAAATAAAAGTTTTCCGTGAAATTTTCTGAAAAACATTATTCACCGATTTTCTCTCGAAATTATTTTTGAACTTTTGAGAAATACGTAACGATAGAATATCGAGGTGAGATGGATTATGTAATAATAATTCAAGTATGGAAAACGTAATTTTTCGAATGCGGAGTTAATTTTAGAACGTTAAGGAAAATAAAGCGTTAAGAAGCTAATGTAATGATCGTATGATATGTATGTATTGTACGAGGAAATGAATACGAGTATAATATGAAGTATTATATGAGTATGTCCGAATAATGGTATGTCGTATGTGTTGAATAAGTATACGAGTTAGAATACGTAAACAATATGTTATAAGGCTTTAAGCCAAATGAAGTGGACTTGTAGGATTGTGTGGCAATTTGTAAAGTCCAATAGAAGTTAATGTGCAAGCCCAAGTGTAAATAATGGTAAAGTCCAATTAGGTTTGTTAATACAAACCTAAGTATAGGATAATTTAATTAAACCTAAAGCCCAAACTATTGATCCAATGGGTTAGGGTGATCCATGGGGCAACCCATGATCATATGGTTGATCTTGGTGGCCAAGTAAGAGTTGTGATGAGCAAGGAATGGCGGATAAGTGTTGTGATTGCCAAGTAATTAATTTAATGAGCAAGTTAACTTAGTGTATAGGTAATGAATAGAAAGGAGGTGGGATTAGTGTATTGACTAATATGCCCTAACCTCGGCAATCCTATAAATAGCAAGCTTTTGATTTCATTTGTTGGTTGTTAACTTTCATCCAACACTTTCAACTTAATTGTTAGAGAGAATAAGTAAGAATAAGTTAGACTTTCATTTGTTAGAAAAGAAGAAGAAAATCTTGATCAACAAAGGTAATGATCTTATGTCATTAGTCTTCCATCTCTACAATTGTAGGTTGATAAGAGAAGTGTGGATTAATAGACATATATGCTAAGAAATGATTAGAATGAATAATCTAAGGACTTAAGTCTTAATAAGCCGTGAATAAGCACTTTGTTCATAGATAAGTTATGAACTAAGGAAGAACTTGTAACATGTTTACATGGATGAAGTTTGAATGATAAGAAGATGTTAAGATGTTGGTTAGAAGACTTAAACCATTATAAGTTATGAAAAATGAAATTATATGTAGTTTATACTTTGATAAGTTATAAACTCATGAAGAATAAGTAATAAATTATCATATAAATAAGTTGACGTAATATGTATGTTAAGATGTCAATATTATGGAAATAATCCATTTAGAATGATGATCAAATCATAAGTAACGAAGTTATGGCGAAATTCACACGATTGGACGATAATCATCGAATTCGTGAAATTCTCAGATTGTAAGTCGAATTTTGATATTTAGCTCAGAAATGTTGGTTTTGAATGGAGATAAGTTTTATTTAGCATTATAGAGTTGCGGACTTGAAAATGACCGAATTCCGACTTAGAACGAAGAAACGAACATTGAACGTTCACGAACATTTATCGTTTACGTTAAAAATGAAGTAATATGTTAATTTTGAGTTAACGAAGTCGAAAATGGAAAATTCTTACATGAACACGTAGAGTATGTGATTTGTGAACTATTGGATTTTGAACGAGCTAATTCGGACTTATAACGAATAAATTATGAGCCCAGGAATCTCAGTTAAGAAAATTTTCTATCAAATTTTTCCTTGCCTCAGAGCCGGCGCCGCAGAACCACTCAAGGCATTGTCCTTGGCGCCAGGCTTGGCTAACACCCACTATAAAGTGGCGCCGCAGCGCGACAAATTGAACTGGGACTCGCACTGAGTCCGGGCCTTACACACTTGAGAGTGGCGCCGCAGCGCGGCACAGAGAGGAAGAAGTGGTGCCGCAATGCCACGAGTAAGAGAACCCTACTGGAAACTCGCGCCGCAGCGCGAGTTATAGAGCAATAGTTGGCGCCGCAACGCTAGTTTCAGGGTTTTCACAGTAAAGAAAGGTTATGAAGATAAAAAGAATGGTAGTTGGTTAATAATGAAGTACAACATTAATTAACTTAATGTAGCATTGTTTAAAGTATTTTAAACCTTAAAGTATGATCACTAAATGTTGAAGATAATCAATCGAACATAAACGAAATGACAATGTAAACTATAAATGGCAAGCCAGAACCAATAGTAACAAATCTAATACATGATTAGATTGAGAAGAAGGGTAAGATTCATTAGGAATCGTATATGTTTATTCATGACCCAATGTGTTATGTTATGTGATCATCTATTGTAGAGACCTTAAAGACTTAAAGTGAACGTGTAAAAATAGTAGCAGACGCTGAAGGCAAGTGTTCTAACCCTTTTATATGTTCAGTCTAGACAGGTTTTGTGATTCATGTATTCTTACGCATGAATTGATGTATGATGAAGTCAAAGCCATATTTTTCGGCTAGACTTAAGATGTTTTGGATTTCTTATAATCTATTGAAGTATGGTCAATGTTTTACCAAACTATATTGGTGTGGTTTTCAAATGAAGACTGAGTATGCTAAACAAATGTTTAGTCATCAAACGACAAGTACGCGAGGTTGCCACCACTTAAACGTACATACGTTTAAAAGAATGTAGTGTTGATCAACATAGAGTGCTATAGGCTGATCACCTAGACGTGCTCGTAAGTAATGTCGGACTTACGGACTTAGTGTCGGGTTGTCCTTTTCAAAGAAAGTATGAAATGCTCAAGGTCTTGGACCGTAATTAATGTTTCTTGAATGTTGTCATTGTAAAATGTTTTAAAGAAAAGAGAAGTGCTATTTTGAATTATCGATAGTACTTCATAACTATTGTTCAGTTACTGAAGATATATGATTTGTATGTTTCAAGTATGTCGTTTAAATGGAATTGTTATACTTGCTGAGCTAGTTATGCTCACTCTTGCTTGAACCATATGAATGCAGCTAAGACCGAACGGACCGAAGGATCCGGTAAGGATAAAGGAAAGGCTAAGGCGAACCTGTAGATTACCTATGTATAGGTTTGTAATGATAATATTTGATATTATGACAAGAACAAATGTAACAGTTATATATATATAAGACATATTTGTTCTTTTGAGGCATTTTAATTGAATGTTTGTGTGAACTGTAGCACCGTGGTGCACCATATGTCGGGTTGGAAGATACCCGGATTTAGGGGCATCACAGACAGGTTCTGGCCAAAACATATGCGCGACCCTCTCGAGGCCACATCAAACAAATCAAAGACCAACTCAAATGAATCACCAAGGGTGCACTCATCATATCCGATTACATGCAATCCATCAAAGCCCGTGCTGATGAACTCGCTGTCCTCGAAAAACCTCTAGATCAAGAAGATCTCATTGAAAAAATTCTCGATGGACTTGATGATGAATATCAATCTGTTATTGATGTCGTTAATGGTCGTGAGACCACCATATCATTTGATGAACTCCATGAAAAGCTCATCAACAAAGATTTAACTCTCCGACAAAAGGCTGGACCATCACCCCTTTCTGCCACAGCCAACCCAACAAATACCAAAACCAAATCTAGGTTCCATAACAACCGTTTCTCATCATTCTCTCCGAAGATCAGTCATGGTGAACAAAAACTTCCTCCAGATGGTCGTTTCTCCCCTCGCCCATTTCTTGTACCAAGGGGATTGTACTTGTTAACTGCCCTAATTTTCGCCAAGCACAACCAAATATGCAACCACCATTGCATTTGGGGAATCAATGCCAACCTCGTCCCTCATACCCGTGGCAACCATGTCCCCACACCTTATGGTAGTCGCGTTCATCTCAACCACAAGCCCATGTTGCCATCGTCAACAACACCACTAGTCCCAATTGGCTTCTAGACAATGGTGCCTCTCATCATGTCACATCTGATTTCCACAACCTCTTCTATCACACACCATATGATGGTACTTATGATATTGTTATTGGTAACGGTATGGGACTTTCTATTCCCCACACTGGTTCAACCTCTCTTACTACTCCCTCTAAATCCTTTACTTTATTTAATGTGTTATGTGTACCTGTCATGCAAAAGAATCTTATTTCAATATCTCAATTTTGTCATACTAACAACACATCCATTGAATTCTTACCATCTTCCTTTTCTGGGAAGGATCTATGCATGGGAAAAGTACTTTTCCAGGGTCCAACTAAGGATGGTGTCTATGAGTGGCCGACAATCCCTACTTCCTCGACTTCTCCGCTTCTTGCCTTTTCTACTGTCAAAACCAACTCCTCTACATGGCACCATCAACTGGGTCATCCTTCTGCAACTAATTTTAAGCATATTATGTCTTCCTTTAAGTTAGATTGTTCCAACGCATCTGATAAAAATTCCCATTGTAATTCTTGTCATTGTAATAAAAGTTATAAATTATCATTTTCTGTTTCTACCATCTCTTCATCATCACCTCTTGAAATTTAATTTTCTGATGTCTGGACTTTTCCTCTCTATTCAATTGATGGCTACAAGTACTATGTTGTCTTTGTAGATCATTTCACTAAATACACTTGGCTTTATCATTTAAAACAGAAATCACACGTGTTTGATGTTTTTGTTTGATTCTAAGCTCTTGTTGAAAATCAGTTCACCCGAAAAATTCTTACACTCTATTATGACAATGGGGGGGGATATCAAACTCTCATAGGTTTCCTAGTCACCAATGGCATTGCCCATCTCACCTCTCCATCTCATACACCCGAGCATAATGGGTACTTGAAACGTCGTCACCGTCATATAGTTGAAACTGGGCTGTCTCTTATGTCTCATGCATCCATGCCCTTAACCTACTGGTCCTACTCCTTCTCCACTGCTGTGTATCTAATCAATCGTCTTCCAACACCAACTCTTGACCTTATTTCCCCTTATCACAAGCTCTTTGATAACCCACCCAACTATTCTAAACTTCGCAGTTTCGGTTGTCTATGATATCCTTGGCTATGGCCCTACACGCTTCACAAACTTGCTCCACGTTCATCATGTGTCTTCATTGGCTATTCACTCACCTAAAGTGCCTATCTCTGTCTTGACACATCCACCTCACACATTTTCACGTCCCGTCATGTAAAGTTTGTTGAGTTAGTCTTTCCGTTTGCCTCAATTAGCACTGTTAGTGAGCATTCCCCGTTTGTCTCACCTTCTGAATGGTGCCTCATGATACTGTCGGTCCTTGACACGATGTCCTTAGCTCTTGACCCTGCCTACCCGGCGTTGTCTGCCTCCACGTCCATCCAAAATACATCACCTCAATCCCCTACCACCTCTCATCATCACCCACTACTATTGAATCCACACCTACATCTACTCCCTCTCCTACTACCCAACTAGCCTCTCCTACCGCCACCCCTCCGTGCGTTATTGTCACTCGATCCAAACACAATATCCACAAACCCATCCACAAGCTAAATCTCTCAGCCCAACTCCACCATACTCTCAATACCCGTGATGTGACGCCCCCAAAATAGGTATACATCACCCATTCTAAGTCGCCAAATACATGGTACATAATACAAATACAAACTTAATTATACAACTGTCGTGCAAAATACGACAACACAATAGCTGAGAGTCTTAACACTAATATTGTCTTCTAGACAATATCCAAACTAAAATTCAATTTTATTCCAATTATTATCACACTATTTCATAGAATAGTGAGGACTACTAAAACAATCATCTGGATCGTGAATCCATTCCCCGACTAGTCCCAGCTATATTCTCATTTCCTGAAGAGAAGAGTGAAAGAAAAGGGTGAGCTCAACTAGCACAGTAAGAAATATTATGACTAAGATAATGCAGAAAAAATTATTATTAGCCTTTAATAGTATAAAAACTGATAGAATACAATAGACAACAAGTTTTAGATCAACAACTACAACGGAATAAGCAATCCATTAGAAGAGTCAAGTAGAGCATGATATCTACTAGCTTCTATAAGTTAAAAGTTTATCATCAATTTTATCGCTGAGACTCAGCTTTAATAAATAATCAACATCACTGAATTATCCAGGCACTACAGGCCAAGGATATTCAGTAGTATCACGACCATGAATTATCCATGCACTACGGGCCAAGGATATTCATGTTTTCACCAATGGTCATGAACATGCCAAAAAATAATTCATCTAGCACCCTTGGCCGAAGAGAACGCATAGTCATGATCATACAAATAACTGTCGTTGAGACTCAGCTTAATAATCCACATCAGTTGTAACATTACAGGTCATGATTACACCAAATAATCCCTGGTCATAATCATACCAATCAACAGTTCATCTTTGCACCCTTGGCCGAAGATGACTTTCATCACAATATAAGCATGAGGATGATGACAATGATATAAAAATTCAATCAAACGAGATCAAAGATAAATATTAAAGATTTTATAATTTAATTTATCCAGAATTCAAGAATATCTAAACTGTCAACATGATACTGCTTTGTGGAGTAAAATTCAAGAATAATAATGTATCAAAAATGATATGGACTGAAAAGAAATTAATTTTTGTCATGAATAGTACCCTGGGTGAATAGTACCTAAGTGAATAGTACCCCATGAATTGTACTTTAGGAATAGTACCCCGTGAATAGTACTCAGACATAAAAAGGTTAAAACGTATCAACAATGCTCAGAATAATATTTACATGAAAAGATACGGAATTAAGCGCAAATATCAAGGATATTCTACTAATTTCATGGAGTATATAAGCCAAAACTTAACAAAAGGAGTGTAGAATTCAGAATCAGAAACAAAATAATATTACTTATGTGAGACCCCGAATTTTATGAAATGAAAGTATTCAATTTTCTTATAATTATTCTATTTAGTAAATGGTTAAATTGATAAAAGGTTAAAGTTAAGGGTGATATGTGAAATTTTTTTCAAAGTAAACAAGTTGTTATAAAATAATCCAGTAGTAAAAAATAAAGAATAATTCGTGGTTGCATAAGTAGCACACCAGTATTGGTTATTGATGCTTACGTGAGAAGTCACTCGCTTATACTCAATTATTGCTACAAAGAATTTCACGCATCATATCTCTCATATTATTGATTCAATTATTGTTACAATATCATTTGCATAATATGTTATATTATTAAATAAATAATTGAGACGACAAAGTTATTCATATTATTATTTGCAATATTGACAATGTTTAGAAGTTCTATCCAGGAGAGGTTCGGTCACCTAATTGCGCGCCAATAAGGAGAAATTCTTATCGGAAAGCCCCCTCTTTCCTAGGAACGATTTGGTTGTTAAATATTGCAAATTATAATAATAATGAATAAATGTTATTAAAAATTGAATTTGAGTTCGGGGTTGAATTTGGAGATGCGGACGTGATATTTGAGTCCGGAACAATGAAATTAGTAAAAATAAACTATAAACACAAAATTTTCCGGGGTTGACTTTTTGGTCAAAAAGTCAAAAGTTGACTTTTTCGAAAAAAGTCAAACTTCAAAATTTCAAAAATAATTTTTTTTGATAAAAATAGTTCCATTGTGTTGGGATTATTAGTGTTAGTGGAAATAAACATTTATTTCGATATTAATTGATGTCTGGAAGTTATATTGACAAATCGGGTAATTGACCGGATAATTGAGCAATTAATTGCTATTGATTCACATGATTATAACTATTTGTTCACATGTGTGTACTATTGATTCACATTCATTTACTATTAGCGGAGTTGGTGCAAGATTGATAATACTTGCATGACTAAGTTAAAAATGGAGGTATAGATGGAGGTACTATACTGTAATTCCTATTTTTACATGATTATAACTATTGATTCACATGATTTAACTATTGATTCACATTAATTACTATTAGGGGAGGTGGTGCAAGTCTGATAATACTTGCAGGACTAAATTAAAAATGAAAAAAAAGATGGAGGTATTATACTGTAATATTTCGAGCCCCAAAACGTGCAATTATTGAAACTATATTTTCCTATAAATAGAAGCTCATTCTTCTTTCATTTTTCACCAATTCACTAAAGCTATAGAGCAATTATTATAGAGAGAAATTATAGAGAGAAAGAAGAAGAGAAGAGAATTAACTTATAAATCTTTAAAATTTAATTCTTGAACTTGTTTTATTGAATTATTATGTCATTGTCATCATCCTCATGCTTATATTATGTTGAAAGTCATCTGTGGCCTGTAGTGCATAGATGGACTTGGTATGATTATGACAAGGGATTATTCGGTATAGTCATGACCGTAATGTTACAAATGATGTGGTAAAAGTCCTCATTGGCCCGTAGTGCATTGATGGACAGTTATTGGTATGATTATAACCAGGTATTATTCGGTATAATCATGACCATTGATGATTACATGAATATCCTTGGCCGTAGTGCATGGATGATTTGATGATGTGGATTATTTATTAAGCTTAGTCTAAGCGATAAAATATTGATTATACATTTTTAATTCATAAAAGATAGTAGATATCATGCTCTACTTGACTCTTCTAAAATACAGTTGTATGTCTTTGACCTGTAGTGCAAAGATGAATTGTTAATGAATATCTTTTGCCGTAGTGCAAAGATGAATTTATGATTATGAGCAGGAATTATGATTTGGTATAACCATGGTTTTTGATGTTTCAGGTGGAGTTTGTGACGCCCACAAAATAGGTACACACGACCCATTCTGAGTTTCCATGTGATGCCCCCAAAATAGGTCCACATGACCCATTCTAAAAGTGATGAAAAACCTTTTAAATCATAGAAGATAGTAAATTTTATTCTCTACTTGACTCTTCTAATGGATTGCTTGTTCCGCTGCAGTTAAACTTGATGTTTGTTATATTGTATCGCTTTAACATCGTTGAAGGCTAACGATAATTTATTCTCGCATTATCTTAGCCATAATATTTCTTATTAGGCTAGTTGATCTCACCCTTTTGCTTTCATTGTTCTCTTCAGGAAATGAGAACGTAGCAGGGACTAGTCGGGGAACAGAGTGATGGTCCAGATGATAGCATTAGTAGTCCTCACTATTCTATGAAATAGTTTAATAATAAATGTATTGAGGACTTATTTTGAGTTTGAATACTGTCTAGAAGACAATATTTGTATTAAAACTCACAACTCATGTTGTATATTTTCAAGATTGTATTTGTATTCTGTACTATGTTTTGACGACTCAGAATAGGTGATGTATACCTATTTTGGGGGCGTCACAGTTGGTATCAAAGATTAGGGATATGGTCGCTGACGAAGATATGAGTCTAGAACTAGGAGGGAAGAAACGAGTAATATACTTCGCTAGTGTGTGACTTACCTAAGCCAAAATTTTTACTTGATAAGTTGACAATTTGTGATATGTCAATTTACCTTTGTTTTAAAGATATATTCTAGAATGATATTTGAAATACAGGAGATGAGCAATGGAAAAATCATGATACAGAGGATATAACCGAGAAGGTACAATCTGAAAAGAAAGCAAGGTATTCTCAATTCTTCGAACTACCAGGTACGTAAATTTCGAGGGCAAAATTTCATAAGGAGGGGAGATTATGAGACCCCAAAATTTATGAAATAAAAGTATTCAATTTTGTTATAATTATTCTATTTAGTAAATGGTTAAATTGATAAAAGGTTAAAGTTAAGGGTGATATGTGAAATTTTTTTCAAAGTAAAGAAGTTGTTATAAAATAATCGGTAATAAAAAACAGTAATACGCGTGGTTGCATAGTAGCACACGGTATTGGTTATTGATGCTTACGCGAGAAGTCACTCAGTTATACTCAATTATTGCTACAGTAATTGCTGCATCATATCTCTCATATTATTAATTCAATTGTGGTTACAATATCATCTGCATAATATGTTATATTATTAAATTAATAATTGAGACGGAAAAGTTATTCATATCATTATTTGCAGTTTTGACAATGTCTAGAAGTTCTGTCAAGGAGAGGTTTGGTCACCTAATTACACGCCAATAAGGAGAAATCCTTATCGGAAAGCCCCCTCTTTCCTGTGAACGACCTGGTTGTTAAATATTGCGAATTATAATAATAATGAATAAATGTTATTAAAAACGAATTTAAGTTCGGAGTTGAATTTGGAGACGCGGATGTGATATTTGAGTCCGGAACGATGAAATTATTAAAAATAGACTATAAACACAAAATTTTCCAAGGTTGACTTTTTGGTCAAAAAGTCAATAGTTGACTTTTTCAAAAAAAGTCAAACTTTGAAATTTCAAAAATAATTTTTTTGATAAAAATAGTTCCATTGTGTTGGGATTATTAGTGTTAATGTAAATCGACATTTATTTCGATATTAATTAAGTTAAAAATGGAGGTATAGATGAAGGTACTATACTGTAATTCATATTTTCACATGATTATAACTATTAATTCACATGATTGAACTATTGATTCACATTAATTACTATTAGGGGAGGTGGTGAAAGTTTGATAATACTTGCAGAACTAAATTAAAAATGAAGAAAAAGAGGGAGGTATTATACTGTAATATTTTGAGCCCCAAAACGTGTAATTATTGAAACTATAGTTTCCTATAAATAGAAGCTCATTCTTCCTTCATTTCTCACCAATTCACTAAAGCTATAGAGCAATTATTATAGAGAGAAATTATAGAGAGAAAGAAGAAGAGAAGTCTGCTACCTCACTATTCCAGTATCCAATTTCTTCTAAGGTAAGGGATATTATTATTATTGTAAGGGGTATTATTTCTTTCATTTTCATGAAGAGAGCTATTGTTATTCCATTCCTTATTATTTTGTTGGAATAACCTATTTATGCAAAGTACCACATACATGGTGAAATTCTTCTATTATTCCATTCTTTATTATTCTATTGGAATATCCTGTCTGTGCGTATTACGCATGACCTAGTTCCACTATTTATTATTTTGTTGGAATAACCTGTCTATCCGAAGTACCGTATACATGGTGAAATTATTCTGTTATTTCATTCTTTATTATTCTGTTGGAATATCCTATCTGTGCGTATTACGCATTACCTGGTTCCATTATTTATTATTCTGTTGGAATAACCTGTCTATGCGGTCTATCGCATGCCTGGTGAATCCTGCTGTTATTCCATTATTTATTATTCTGTTTGAATATCTTGTCTGTGCGGATTTCACATGACCTTGTTCTATTCTTTATTATTCAGTTGGGAATAACCTTTTTGTGCGGTCTATCGCATGCATGATGAATTCTTCTGTTATTCCATTCTTTATTATTCTATTGGAATAACATGTCAGTATGGATTACCACATGCATGGTGAATGATCCTTTGTATTCATTCCTTATTAAATTGTTGAAATGATCTGTCTACGTGGATTACCTCCTGACGGGCGAAAATTCACTTGCAGTTTCATATATTCTATTATACTCAGTTGGTTAAAGTTTTGGCTTCTATACTCCATAAAATTAGTAGAATATCCTGGATTTTTGCACTTCATCCAGTATCTTTTCATGGAAATATTCTTCTGAGCTTTCTTGAATTTTACTCGACAAAGCAGTATCATGTTGACAATTTGGACGTTTTTGAGTTCAGGATAAATTAACTTATAAATCTTTAAAATTTAATTCTTGAACTTGTTTTATTGAATTATTATGTCATTGTCATCATCATCATGCTTATATTATGTTGAAAGTCATCTGTGGCCTGTAGTGCATAGATGGACTTGGTATGATTATGACCAGGGATTATTCGGTATAGTCATGACCGTAATGTTACAAATGATGTGGTAAAAGTCCTCATTGGCCCGTAGTGCATTGATGGACAGTTATTGGTATGATTATAACTAGGGATTATTCGGTATAATCATGACCATTGATGATTACATGAATATCCTTGGCCGCGGTGCATGGATGATTTGATGATGTGGATTATTTATTAAGCTGAGTCTAAGCGATAAAATGTTGATTATACATTTTTAATTCATAAAAGATAGTAGATATTATGCTCTACTTGACTCTTCTAAAATATAGTTGTATGTCTTTGGCCTGTAGTGCAAAGATGAATTGTTAATGAATATCTTTGGCTGTAGTGCAAAGATGAATTTATGATTATGAGCAGGAATTATGATTTGGTATAACCATGGTTTTTGATGTTTCAGGTGAAGTTTGTGATGCCCCCAAAATAGGTCCACACGACCCATTCTGAGTTGTCATGTGATGCCCCCAAAATAGGTCCACATGACCCATTCTAAAAGTGATGAAAAACCTTTTAAATCATAGAAGATAGTAAATTTTATTCTCTACTTGACTCTTCTAATGGTTTGCTTGTTCTGCTGCAGTTAAACTTGATGTTTGTTATATTGTATCGCTTTAACATCATGTTGAAGGCTAACGATAATTTATTCTCGCATTATCTCAAATATAATATTTCTTATTGGGCTAGTTGATCTCACCCTTTGCTTTCATTGTTCTCTTCAGAAATGAGAACGTAGCGAGGAGAGTAAATCGAACGACGAGAGTGATGGTCCAGATGATAGCATTAGTAGTCCTCACTATTTTATGAAATAGTGTGATAATAAATGTATTGAGGACTAATTTTGAGTTTGAATACTGTCTAGAAGACAATATTTGTATTAAAACTCACAGCTCATGTTGTATATTTTTAAGATTGTATTTGTATTCTGTACTATGTATTTGGCGACTCAGAATAGGTGATGTATACCTATTTTGGGGGCGTCACAGTTGGTATCAAAGATTAGAGATATGGTCGCTGGCGGAGATATGAGTCTAGAACTAGGAGGGGAGAAACGAGTAATATACTTCGCTAGTGTGTGACTTACCTAAGCCAAAATTTTTACTTGATAAGTTGACAATTTGTGATATGTCAATTGACCTTTGTTTTAAAGATATATTCTAGAATGATATCTCAAATACAGGAGATGAGCAATGGAAAAATCATGATACAGAGGATATAACCGAGAAGGTACAATCCGAAAAGAAAGCAAGGTATTCTCATCTCTTCGAACTACGAGGTACATAAATTTCGAGGGCGAAATTTCATAAGGAGGGGAGATTGTGAGACCCCAAATTTTATGAAATTAAAGTATTCAATTTTCTTATAATTATTCTATTTAGTAAATGGTTAAATTGATAAAAGGTTAAAGTTAAGGGTGATATGTGAATTTTTTTTCAAAGTAAAGAAGTTGTTATAAAATAATCCAGAATAAAAAAAGAATATGTCTGTGGGTCGCATTGTAGCACACGGTATTGGTTATTGATGCTTACGCGAGAAGTCACTCAGTTATACTCAATTATTGCTACAGTAATTGCTGCATCATATCTCTCATATTATTAATTCAATTATGGTTACAATATCATCTGCATAATATGTTATATTATTAAATTAATAATTGAGACGACAAAGTTATTCATATCATTATTTGCAGTTTTGACAATGTCTAGAAGTTCTGTCAAAGAGAGGTTTGGTTACCTAACTACACGCCAATAAGGAGAAATCCTTATCGGAAAGCCCCCTCTTTCCTGGGAACGACCTGGTTGTTAAATATTGCGAATTATAATAATAATGAATAAATGTTATTAAAAACGAATTTAAGTTCGGAGTTGAATTTGGAGACGCGGACGTGATATTTGAGTCCGGAACGATAAAATTATTAAAAATAGACTATAAACACAAAATTTTCTAAGGTTGACTTTTTGGTCAAAAAGTCAACAGTTGACTTTTTCAGAAAAAGTCAATCTTTGAAATTTCAAAAATAATTTTTTTTGATAAAAATAATTCCATTGTGTTGGGATTATTAGTGTTAATAAAAATCGATATTTATTTCGATATTAATTAAGTTAAAAATGGAGGTATAGATGAAGGTACTATACTGTAATTCATATTTTCACATGATTATAACTATTAATTCACATGATTGAACTATTGATTCACATTAATTACTATTAGGCGAGGTGGTGAAAGTTTGATAATACTTGCAGAACTAAATTAAAAATGAAGAAAAAGAGGGAGGTATTATACTGTAATATTTTGAGCCCCAAAACGTGTAATTATTGAAACTATAGTTTCCTATAAATAGAAGCTCATTCTTCCTTCATTTCTCACCAATTCACTAAAGCTATAGAGCAATTATTATAGAGAGAAATTATAGAGAGAAAGAAGAAGAGAAGTCTGCTACCTCACTATTCCAATATCCAATTTCTTCTAAGGTAAGGGATATTATTATTATTGTAAGGGGTATTATTTCTTTCATTTTCATGAAGAGAGCTATTGTTATTCCATTCCTTATTATTTTGTTGGAATAACCTATTTATGCAAAGTACCACATACATGGTGAAATTCTTCTATTATTCCATTCTTTATTATTCTCATTGAATATCCGTCATGCATAAGTATTACGCATGACACTCGTTCCACTATTTATTATTCGTTGAATAACATGTTTATCTGAAGTACCGCATACATGGTAAAATTCTTCATTATTCCATTCTTTATTATTATTCTTTGGAATATCCTCGTCTGTCGTATTACGCATGACACGTTCATTATTTATTATTCTCGCTTGGAATAACTCGTCATGTGCGCATCTATCGCATGCTCGGTGAATTCTTTTGTTATTCCATTATTTATTATTCTGTTGGAATATCCTGTCTGTGCGGATTTCGCATGACCAAGTTCCATTCTTTATTATTCTGTTGGGAATAACCTGTCTGTGCAGTCTATTACATGCATGGTGAATTCTTCTATTATTCCATTCTTTATTATTTTGTTGGAATGATCATGACCATTGATGAAAACACGAATATCCTTGGCCCGTAGTGCATGGATAATGTGTGGTCGTGATACTAATGAATATCCTTGGCCGTAGTGCAGGGATGATGTGGTTTATTTAATAAGCTGAGTCTCAGTGATAAAAGTGATTAAAAACCTTTTAAATCATAGAAGATAGTAAATTTTATTCTCTACTTGACTCTTTTAATTGATTGCTTGTTCCGCTACAGTTAAACTTGATGTTTGTTATATTGTATCAGTTTAACACGGTTGAAGGCTAACGATAATTTATTATGCATTATCTTAGGCATAATATTTCTTACTGGGCTAGTTGAGCTCACCCTTTTTGCTTTCATTGTTCTCTTCAGGAAATGAGAACGTAGCAGGGACTAGTTGGGGAATGGAGTGATGGTCCAGATGATAGCATTAATAGTCCTTACTATTCTATGAAATAGTGTGATAATAAATGTATTGAGGACTTATTTTGAGTTTGAATACTATCTAGGAGACAATTTTTGTATTAAATCTCACAGCTCATGTTGTATATTTTCAAGATTGTATTTGTATTCTGTACCATGTATTTGGCGACTCAGAATATGTGATGTATACCTATTTTGGGGGCGTCACATCTTACATACTACAAAGTATGGAAGAAAAATATTATTTCATACGAATATTGAACAAAAATAATATCCCTTACAACTGTTGAACGAAAATAATATTCCTTATGAATATTGAACAAAATTAATATTACTTACGAATATTATACGAAGATAATATTTCTTGCGAATATTTAACGAAATAAAATTTCTTACGAATACGAAAAATAATATCGTAAGCGAATATGAAATAAATAATACCTCTTACCTTAAAAACGAAAGTTTTCCAACTGGTATAGCGGAGATATTCTTGAAAAAAACTTTCACTGTTTTCTACACTCAAAACTTCCTTAAACTCTAAAGAAATACGCTCAATACTATAGAAGAAGAATTCTCTGATTTTGATGTGATTTTACTTTCTAAACTAAGCATCCTATTTATAGGAGAATGGAAGGATACTATTTAGGAAATAATCACGGATCAAACAGTGGAAAGAAAAAAATATCACGGGCGCCGAATCTAATTTTCCCAAGAATTTACTATGCACTACATAGTAAAACACTATGCAAATAAAATATAATATATTCTATTTTTTTCATAAAAACAAAACTTATTATAATATATAATATATATTTATATATATAAATAATAATAATAATAATAATAATAATAATAATAATAATAATAATAAAAGTAATACAACTCCTCCACCACTCAAGCAACATCCCCACCATTTCATAACCATGTAATATATATATATATATATATATATATATATATATATATATATATATATAAGTTATATAATATATATGTTATATATATTATATATATATATACAATAACCTCCTGTGAACCATTCCTTTTTCTCCCTCCCATTTCATTTTTCTTCCACACGTGGGCCCCACATGTGGCCCCCCATCTTTATATATATATATATATATATATATATATATATATATATGAATAACTTTCTACCGATTATTGTGAAAAATGGGTAAATGGGGGTCCAAATAATAATCAAAATTTACAAAAAATACTTCATAGAAAAAATCCCCTCAATATTTTTAACAACATTTATTCATCATTATTATAACCCGCAATATTAACAACCAAATCGTTTCCAGGAAAGAGGGGGCTTTCCGATAAGGATTTCTCCCTATTGGCATGCAATTAGGTGACCAAACCCCTTTCCTCGACAGAACTTTCTAAACATTGTTAATTATGCAAATAATAATATGAATAACTTGTAATCTCAATTATTGATTTAATAATATAAAATACTATGACAATAATTGAATCAATAACATGAGATACTATGCAGTAATTACTGTAGCAATAATTGAGTATAATTGGGTGACTTCTCAAGTAAGCATAAATAATAAATAACGTGTGCTACTATGCAACTACGTGTATTACTTTATTTTTACCACCGAGTATTTCAATAGTTAACAGTAAAACTTTCGCCGTTATTTTCATATAAAGTTACTTCATCATTTTTAACTCCGATGAATAATTACATTGTGGGCTCCACTTAATGATTAGATGTCCGCATTTAATATTCCTATTAAAACGAATATTCCCCGACCAATCAAATATTTTATAACAACTTGCATACTTTGCAAAATTTATAAATATTACCCACAACTATAATATTATATCAAATCCACACCTTAATATTTTAAGAAAATATTTCAAGAAAATTAATCTTTATTCATAAAATTTGGGGTCTTACAACCTCCCCTTCTTATGAAATTTCGTCCTCGAAATTAACGTACGTGCCTGGTATGTCGAAGAGGTGAGTATATCTCGTTTTCATTTCAGATTCAAACTCTTGAGGTATAACCTTTGAGCGTAGAATATGTTCGTTCTTATCCAAGATTTTAACAGGTATCTCCTCATACGTTAAATCTTCTGTTATCTCGTCTAGTTCTAAAAAATGTGGTTGGGTCATCCACATATTTACGTAACATCGATACATGACAAATGTTATGAACACGCGACATACTTGGCGGTAAAACGAGTCTATAGGCCACAGTTCCTACTCAATCGAGGATTTCAAATAGACCAATAAAATCGAGGGTTGAGATTTCCTCTCTTCGTCGATTTTTGCTTCTAGAATAACTCCTTCTTGAGCCTTCTTCTTCACATTCATCATCTCTGAGTCTTTAGCTTGAGCGGCTTTAACTCTATCGATTAAAGTCAGTTCTAATCGTATATTCACTATCTTCACGTAAGTTTTTGGAGTCTTTAACTCTATCTCAATATTTTGTAGGTTATACGAAATGAGTCTTTGTGTTAACAATATCGGACTCGTAAACGCATATGATCTTCTACTCAACGCGTCAGCTACCACGTTCGTTTTTCTAGGATGGTATTGAATGGTATTATTGTAATCTTCAACAGCTCGAGCCAACGTCTTTTGCGAGAGTTACGTTAGTTCTGGGTGAAGAAATATTTTAGGGTTTTAGAAATGGGTTTAGTTTTCAAAATTCAATTTCACGCCTAGGGTAGACCGTAAAGTTCTTTAGGAATACGTCACGAAATTTATTAACGATAAAAATATCATTAAAAACTGTGACTCTCATCCAAGACTTGGATAAAACCTCATATTGATACCTATCAACTTGCCACCGTTATTCACGGCGTCCCCTACATAAAGTTTGGTTTCGGTGCATCCCACACAAGGAAGTCATAAGTGAAAAGCTCGGGGCTCTTTACTTATGGCTTGATATGATAATGATTGACTTTAGTGGTTTGGTTGCTATAACAGGTTGGTTTAGGAATATGAAAGCTAACAACCTTACGATTACAATCAATTTTAGCATAATGAGTAGTTAACAGTCGATTCCTAAAATCACATCAAATGCAAGTATTTTCAAAGAGATAAGATCGATAGATAACCTGTGTGACGCCCCAAAAACAGGTATACATCACCCATCTTGAGTCGCCAAATACATGGTACATAAATCAAATACAAACTTAATTATACAACAGTCGTGTACAATACGACAAAACATAGCGAGAGTTTAAACAAGAATATTGCCTTCTAGACAATATCCACTCTTAATGGAGTCCTCATTATAATTATTATCACACTATTTCACAGAATAGTGAGGACTACTAAAGCTAATTAATCCTCGACCATCACTCCATTTCCGACTCGTCCCAAATTATATTCTCATTTCAAGAGAACAATGAAAGAAAAAAGGTTAGCTCAACTAGCCTAAGAAGAAATATTATGACTAAGATAATGCGGAATAAATTATCCTTAGCCTTCAACAAAGATAACAACCGATAGAATACAATAGACAACAAGTTTTAGATCAATAACTGCAATGAATAAGCAATCCATTAGAAGAGTCAAGTAGAGCATAAAATCTACTATCTTCTATGATTTTAAATTTTTTCATCAACTTTATCACGAGACTCACTCATTAATAAATAGAATTGAATTATCCTTGCACCACGGCAAGGATATTCATGTAATCATCAATGGTCATGATTATACCGAATAATCCCTGGTCATAATCATACCAACAACTGTCCATCAATGAACTACATGCCAATGAGGACTTTTACCACATCATTCATTACATTAAGGTCATGATTATACCGAATAATCCACATGTCATAATCATACCAAGTCCATCTATGCACATAAGCCAAAGATGACTTTAATCAATATATAAGCATGAGGATGATGACAATGACATAATAATTCAATAAAACAAGTTCAAGGATAAATTGTAAAGATTTATAATTTAATTTAGCCAGAAATCAATAACGTCCAAATTGTCAACATGATACTGCTTTGTAGAGTAAAATTCAAGAATAATATTCATGTACCAAAAATAATTTGGACACAAAAGAATTATATTTTTCGGGTGAATAGTACCCCGTGAATAGTACTTCAGGAATAGTACCCCATGAATAGTACCTCAACACGAAAAGTGTCCCGAATACCCGAGTGAATGATACTAAAGTGAATAGTAATTGGGTGAATAGTAACCCATGAATAGTAACTCGTGAATAGTACTCTGGCATGAAAAGTACCCCGAATACCTGAGTGAGTAATACCAGAGTGAATAGTAACTGGGTGAATAGTAACTCATAAAAAAATACCAAAGAAAATGATACTCCATGACGAGTACAAAAGAAATGATATCTCAGACGAGTATAATAGAATATACGAAACTGCAAATGGATTTTCACCCGTCATGCGGTAATCCACGTAGACAGATCATTTCCATAATTTAATAAGGAATGAATACGCAGGATCCTTCACCATGCATGCGGTAGTTCACACAGACAGGTTATTCTAAAGAATGGAATAACAAAATAATTCACCAGGCATGCAATAGACCGCACAGATAGGTTATTCCAACAGAATAATAAAGAATGGAACCAGGTCACGCGTAATCCGTATATATAGGATATTGTAATAAAATAATAAAGAATGGAACCATGTAAATCATGCAGATGGATATTCTAACGAATAATAAAGAAGAACGGAACCAGTCACGCGTAATCCGCATGCATGTGATATTCCAAATGTAATAATAAAGAATGGAATAACAACAAAATTCACCGTACGCGATAGATCGCATGAGATAAGTTCTTCCAACAGAATAATAAAGAATAGAATAACAAAAGAATTTCACCATGTATGCGGTACTTCGCATAGACAGGTTATTCCAACAAAATAATAAAGAATTGAATAACAACCCTTACGAGTATTGAAAGAGAATAACTCTCTTCATGATTACGAAAGAATAATACCCCTTACCTCAGAAGAAAACTGGATACTGGAATAGTGAGGTAGTAGACTTCTTCTCTTCTTTCTCCTATAATTTCTCTCTATAATAATTTCTTTATAGCTTTAGTGAATTGGTGAGAAATGAAGGAAGAATGAGCTTCTATTTATAGGAAAATAAAGTTTCAATAATTTAACATTTTGGGGCTCGAAATGTTACAATATAATACCTTCCCCTTTTTCTTCCTTTTTAATTTAGTCCTACAAGTAATATCAAACTTGCACCACCTCCCCTAATAGTAAATCATGTGAATCAATAGTAAATCATGTGACTCAATAGTTCTAAACATGTGAAAAATTAATTATAGTATAGTACCTTCAACTATACCTCCATTTTTAATTTAGTCATGCAAGTATTATCAATCTTGCACCAACTTCCCTTATAGTAAATCATGCGAATCAATAGTACACACATGTGAACACATAGTTATAAGCATGTGAATTAATAGCGCTTAATTGCTCATTTATCCGTGAATTATTCGATTGGTCAATATAACCTCCAGACAACAATTATTATCGAAATAAATATCGATTTCCACTAACACTAATAATTACAACACAATGGAACTATCAATTTCATCTTTAATCAACATGAACTTATTCATCATTAATATTATAACGCACAATATTTAACAACCAGGTCGTTCCCGGAAAGAGGGGGCTTTCGATAAGGATTTCTCCTATCAAGCGCAATTAGATGACCAAACCTCTCCTTGACAGAACTTCTAGACATTGTCACTATTGCAAATAATAATATGAATAACTTTGTCATCTCAATTATTGATTTAATAATATTATGCAGATAATACTGTAACAATAATTAAATCAATAATATGAGAGAGATGATGCAGCAATTACTGTAACAATAATTGAGTATAATTGAGTGACTTCTCACGTAAGCCTCGATAATCAATACCATGTACTACTATGCAACCACAATGACATTATATACTTTTATCACCTATTATTTTATGACAACTTGTTTACTTTGAAAATTTTTCATATCATCACCTTAACTTTAACCTATTATCAATTTAACCATTTACTGAAATAGAATAATTATAAGAAAATTGAATACTTTCATATCATAAAATTCGAGGTCTCACAACCTGAGGGTACCGATTTGAATCAAATAAGACTTATAAATAGTGGATGTAATGAAGGTTTCTCCCAACAGAGTTTCAACAGATAAGTCAAAGTCTAATTTCTCCGGAGTTAAATTTAAATGATGAGCGCAAGTAGGAGAAATAAAAGACTGGGTAGAACCAATATCGAATAAGGTATAGACTTCACAAGAGTTTATGATTAACTTACCCGTGATAACTTCGTCCAGGTTCCTCGACAAACACCCTCACTTAAACTACCGTCTTTTACTTGTCTGGGACATCCTTTGGCGTCACTATCCCAACTAGACTTGACTTCACTACACGAAAAAATCAAGTTAGGCGACCTTCTCTTCCGCAATTGAAACATACTTTAGGTTGTTGCGTACAGTTTGGACGGATGTGTAAAAACCCAAAACCCTAATAAGACTCGTATGTATAAAATCCCGTTATATAAATAAAATATCTCCGTTCTGAATGTGTTATGTGTTAATATATACTTGGTTTGACAAATTTGACTAAATAAATTTTTATTCGAAAAATGTCGTGCTTGACACCTCGTGCTTAATTTTTTTTTTTTCTATAATCGGACTTTTCGATAAAATTATTTTGACAAGTTGCTTTGTCGTGATTACACTGACAAAATCCTTTGTCGTGCATGTTAGGATTAATGAGAAATTTAGGTTAACAATCCTAGATCAACAAACCCTAACCCTAATTAGCAAAACCCTAACCCTAATTTTAAACCTAACCCTAATTAGCTAAACTAACTCTAATTAGCTTATGTTAACACCTAATCATGGTTAGTAAACTTCAATTAGGTACTAATTAACATTACTTAACATTCCTAATCATTAGAAACGAAACTCTAATCAAGATTAGTGAAGATTAAAGCATAATTAAGCTACTAAACAAACCTAACTAGCTCACAAGTAGGTTAGGAGTCACCATTGCAAGTTCATAGGCAGCACATGACATGCTTGTAACTCCCAAGCATCACAATAGTCATCAGATCAGATCTGTGTAGAGGCAAGTTGCTCAAAAATGACCAAAAAGCCAAGTTAAAAAATTGTATATATAGGAACCTTAGGGCTAAACAAACTCACGAAATTCCTAAGCCTAGATACACTTATAAACCTACCAAATCAAGCCTGGGTGATAGAAGCAACAACATCAGAAGCTAGAATCAAAAATTGTTCAAGAAAAGGTACAAACCCTAGTTCTTAATTAGCTCTATGATCTTATGTTAGATTTGTTGTTTAGATGTTTAGAATTATGTATTAGTATGTTAGAAAGTATGTTAGATTGGTAGAACATGTTTTCATAACATCTAGATGCCTTAATTAAGTGTTTTAAGAAATATGGAAATTTTGAAAACTATGTCTGACAGTCGAATGTGAGGGCTTATAGATTCATTTGTGTTTATGTTTTGGTCCGTTAATTGTTTGTTATTTGTAGCCTGTTAGTAGGTCTTTAATCTGGAAAAGAAAACAGGTTCATTTGAACCATAGATTTCAAGTTATAAGTAGTCAAAATGGGTTAACTGCTCACGGATTGCGCTTTTCGGTTACCCAAAAGCTCAAGAACGATCGAATCCTACTTACTTTGACAAATCTGCTTTAATCGCCTTCTGCTTATGATTTTTGTAAGTTTTTGTTATAGATCAATACCCTGTTATATGTACTACAAATCTATGATCTTTAATTGAACAAACAACGTATAGGTTTCCTGGAATTAATGGTCAAAAGTCGTTGACCGAGCTTGACCAAGTTTTTTGGGTTTTCCAGAAAACTGAAGAACACGAAGAACAACGTTTGGCTGTACTTTGACCAGCATAATTAGAGACCTTAGATTTATGCTTTGTTCATGTTAATGTTACATATATATACCCTGACATATATACTACATGTTACAACAAACATACACACATCTAATACACAAAATCGAAGATATTTAATCCACAAAATCGTTGACCGGCCATGACTTCTGTTCTGAGTTACCCAGAAACTCAAGAACAGCTCTGAAAGTGAATTTGAGCCTCTATAACTTCTTGTTATATGTAGGTTAAAGCCTATTATTTGTCTCATGTTATACTACTGTTTGACTACAATAACATCAACTCTTGAACAAACCAAGAATCATCGCCAAGAGGTAGCCTTTTAATTAGTGGTCAAACTAGTCACTCGACCATACCACTCAAACTAACCGCCTTGAAACTCAAGAACACCTATGATGACACTTTCTCATCCACCGAAAGGCTTTAGCGACAGACAAAAATTATTTTTCTAAAAATAAATTATAAAAATTAGAAATAATTAATAAATAAATATAAAAATAGTTTTAAAAATTATATTAAATTATTATAAATAAATTATGATATTTTTACTTAAATTTAATAAATATTTTATATTATTTTGATATTATTAATAATTAATTTATTAATAAAGAAATTAGAATAAATTATTTATAAATACTAAATAATTATGGAAAAATATTATTAATGATATAAAAATTATAATAAATGAATATAAATTATTTAAAAATAATAATCAATATTTTTGTAAAATTTTAAGTAAATATTAATTACTTATATAATGATTTAAAAATCAAAATAAATGTTTTAAATACTTTAAAATTTCTAAAAGGTATTTTAAATTATAATTAAATTTTATAAATAAAATTTAGTCCATTTATCAAAGGTATTAAACATCAAACCCAATTAATCTAACCCGATATTATATTAATGTTATAATTGAGTATTGTTATCAATACTAACGTGTTAGATTTATATATATGAACTTCGTAGGTATTTATTAACGATTGAATAGCATAACTTAACTGATCTACGCTCAGGCAAGTTCTCTATCCTTAAATTTCTTATAAAGCAAGTTTCTTAAACCCTACCCTTATATCTTGATATCTTGAATTGTCTTTGTTATATTATACCAATCCTACGATTGAATTGCCAAATTATTATAAAGTTATTGCTATAGATTCAGCATAACTCAAAAATGAATTGTTTATCCAGATGATAATGTTTATTGAGCATTGATGATTGGGTAATATACCCATGAATTGATTATGTTTGACCTAAATTTGTTGTGTGTCCGAAGCATTTTAGAATCATTTTACTTGTTTAAGTTGTGGTTGTGGCGGTGATTGTGTGTTGTTGGGATGTTTGGAAGTTGTGGGATTGAACAAGGCAAGAAAATCAGTTTTTGCAACCTAGCGCCGGGGCGCTATTGCTAGAGTAAAAGACATCGTCGGGGCTCTAGTCTTCGGTTGACCCAGACAGGGGTGCGCGTGTGTGGAACTGGCGTGGGCTTCACATTGACTTGCTGTTTGACTTTATTTGGTGTGTTTTGGAAGCCTATTTGGACTAGAATAGTTGGAATTGGGCAAAAAAATATAAATTAATTCTTTACATTGAATTGGGGGGCTATTCTACACAATTGGTGATTGATCGAAGGAGCAAGAGCAGATCTGAAGGCTTTCAGCTTGGAGTTCTTCTTCTTCTTCTTTATTCTTTTAAAAATTGTGTAACTCATTAAGGATGATTTATCAATTATTTGTGGTTTTTATTTCCGTTATGAACTAATTCTTTTTATTAAGATTCCAATGGAACCTTTTATGATTATGAATTGATTATTTAATTTATTCCAATTATTTATGTTGAAGTGAATTGTTCATCATGCCTTATATTTATTGATTAATTATCTGGCCAATAATTACCGTGTTACTCTAGGAGGAATCGAGAGAGGAATTCTAGGGTTAGAATCAAGCGAGGTGACATGTGACTTAGTTATTTGTACAAAGGAATAATTAGGTTTGTGAATAGAATGAGAATATCTATTTGCCGCATGTAACACATAAGGAATTGGGATTGTAACGAGTTTAATTTAATTTTTTTGCATAGAGATATAGCAAAATTAATTTGGGTTAAATAGAAGGCAATTGATCACTCGAGAGGGCTTTTGGCATTTGAGAATTCTCATAACAATTTAGTAGACATAATAATTGGGATGATTGGATAATTGATTTAATAATCATATCTGGGGAAATTGGAGTCTTGATTATCATTCATCTGTATTCAAATAATTCTTAATTTGTTCTTGTTTTCTATTAGCATAATTTCTTGTTATAGTTACATTTAGTTTTCTTATCTTTAATAATCACAATTTTTGGTTGTTTAAATAAAATTGGATTGATACAGTACTAGTAGTTGGAGTTTATTAATTGGAATTCTCTGAGGGATCGATACTCTAATTTATCACTATATTACTTGTTGATCGTGTATACTTGCACGTTTGCTTTGATTTTGAAATCAACCAACAAGTTTTTGGCGCCGTTGCTGGGGAATTCTTTGTTAATATTAATTCCATATTAGTTATAATCAATTCGGTCTTAATTTAAACGTTACTTATTTTTCTTCTTGTTTTCACAGGAATTCTTTGCGAGTGTATGCACACTAGATCAAGGGCAAGGAAGGAACTTTTTCCTTATATAGACGAGATTGAAAGGAAGTTCCGGAAAGGGCAATCGACTAGTGCAGTATCACCCGAGGAAGAAAAACTGGAGGAACAAGAAATTTCAGTGAACATGGCAGGGAACGATCAGAAATTACTTCGGGACTATGCCATGCCGAATTTCACGGATATACAGTCGAGCATTAGGAGACCGGCAATCAATGCTAATAATTTTGAGATTAAACCAGCAACCATTATAATGCTTCAGAATCAATGTCAGTTTGGGGGTAGTCCATTAGATGATCCGAATGAGCATATCTTGAGTTTCTTGGAAGTGTGCGACACCTTCAAATTCAACAATGTGTCTCAAGATGCTACAAAGTTGAGAATGTTACCATTTACTTTGAAAGACAAAGCACGGTTGGTTATACTCTCGACCTCGACTCAATCCACACTTGGGGACGACTTGGCTCAAAAATTTCTAGCTAAGTTTTTCCCACCAAAGAAAGTCAAGAAAACTACGGAATGATATTCATACCTTCGCATGCTTTGATTCGAGTCGTTGTATGAGGCGTGGGAAAGGTTTAAGGATATGCTCCACAAGTGCCCACACCATGGAATTCCACAAAGGATCCAATTGGGGATATTTTGCGATGGTTTACAAGCATCCACAAGGACAAGTATTGATGCAAATTGCGGGAGGAGCGCGATTATGTCTAAAAATCTTGATGAGGCATTTCAGTTGTTAGAGACGATGGCCACCAACAATTATCAGTGGCCCATGACAAGGTCTAATCCTCCGAAAACAGTAGGAAAGTATGATGTGGATGCGATAACATCATTACAAGTGCAAGTGTCCGCAATGGCTAAGCAGATAGAATTATTGCACCCACAATCCATTCAGCAGGTAGCGATGGTTTGTGAAATTTGTGCTGGGGGTCATACTACGGATCAATGTGCCATCAATCTTTGAAGCGGTAGATATGTGGGGAGTTATAGTTGGCCTCACTCAAATTTTATCCAAATCAAAATACATATAATCCGGGTGGAGAAATCATCATGGGTTTTCATGGAGTAACAACCAAGCTGCAAAACAAGCACCAAGACAGCAAAACAATTCCGGGTTTCAAAACCAGACACAAAAACCCGTGCGGAAAGCAAGTTGGGAAGAAGCCTTAGAAAGATTTGTTAAGGTAACTGAGAAAAGAAGTGAGGAGAGTGATAAAAGATTGAATCAAATGGAGTTGAGTATGTAAAGTCAGACTGCATCGATCAAAAACCTAGAAAATCAAATGGGACAAATGGCACATGCATTTAATAAACGACCACTTGGAACACTTCCAAGCGACACTTTAGGAAAATCCCGGCGAGATGAGCATCATTGTAAGAAGGTAACTCTACGAAGTGGAAAAGAACTACAAGAGTCGATCCACGGATAGGGAAGAGGAGGATAAGGCATCAAATGAAACAGAGAAAGTGGTGGAGACCGAAAAGCATCAAGAGGAGACTTCACAAAGACAAAAATTGGAACCAACCAAAGATAATGCCCCCATACCGTATCCGCAAAGATTTCGAAATCCAAGTTAGATAAGCGCTTCTCACGATTTTGGATATCTTCAAGAAATTGCATATTAACATCCCCTTCGCCGAAGCCTTGGAACAGATACCGAGTTATGCGAAGTTTATGAAGGAGGTTTTGTCAAAGAAGAGGAAATTGGGTGAATTCAAGACAGTAGCATTGACGGAAGAATGCGGTCTTATCATTCGAGAATAAGTTCTGCCAAGCTCAAGGATCCGTGTAGCTTTAATATACCGTCTGAGATTGGAAATCGCTTTTTGATGAGCCTTATGTGATTTGGGGCGATATAAATCTAATGCCATTATCCGCCTACGCCCGATTCGGACTTCGTGCTCCACGCCCAACAAATATCGGTTTGTAGCTAATGATAGATCGATTACATATCCACGAGGTATAGTTGAAGATGTGTTAGTAAAAGTGGATAAATTCATCTTCCCGTGGATTTCTTTATTCTGGATTGTGAAGTGGACAGTGAGATTTCGATCATTCTTGGGAGACCATTTTTGGCAACAGGTAGAACATTGATTGATGTTCAAAAAGGTGAATTGACAATGGGAGTTGAAGATCAACAGGTCACCTTTAACGTTTTCAAGTCAATGTCATACCCAAAAGAAAAAGGTGAATGTATGCGGGTTGATATCATGGAGGAATTGGTGAATCATAAATTCGCACAACTTTTCTAGGACCCACTTGAATCTATTTTGCTCGGGGCATTTAATATGGTATTGAAGAGGATATCGAATATGTCAAATGGCTAGACACACCATCGCTTTTCCTAAAAAGCACTCAATCCTTCGACACCATAGAGGCCCAAGTGGAAGGTAAAAGTTCAAACCATCAATAGAAGAGCCACCTTGGCTGCTAGAATTAAAGCCATTACCACCCCATCTATAATATGCTTATTTGGGAAAAGAGGATACCCTACCAGTTATTGTTTCCACAGAATTGACTGATACGCAAAAGGAAAAACTGCTACGGGTCTTGCGTGAATTCAAAACAGAAATTGGGTGGACTATAGCGAACATTCGAGGTATTAGCCCATCATTTTGTATGCATAAAATCTTAATGGAAGAGGGGGAAAAACCAACCATCGAGATGCAAAGAAGGCTAAACCCCATCATGCAGGAGGTGGTGAAAAAAAAGATTATAAAGTGGTTGGATGCTGGCATTATTTACCCGATCTCAAATAGTTCATGGGTAAGTCCTGTACAATGCGTACCAAAAAAAGGGGGAATGACAGTGGTGAAGAATGAAGCTAATGAGCTCATCCCTACTCGAACAGTTACAGGATGGAGAGTATGCATGGACTACCGCAAGCTAAATAAAGCCACACGTAAGGATCACTTCCCCTTACCATTCATTGATCAGATGTTGGATAGGCTAGCGGGACATCAGTTTTATTGTCTCTTGGATGGTTATTCTGGGTATAATCAAATTGCTATTGCACTGGAGGATCAAGAGAAAACGACATTCACATGCCCATACGGTACGTTTGCATTTTAGCAAATGTCTTTTGGTTTTTGCAATGCACCAGCAACCTTTCAGCGGTGCATAATGGCGATCTTCTCCGACATGGTCGAGAAAAATTTGGAGATATTTATGGACGATTTTTCTATGTTTGGTGATAGCTTTGATCTTTGCTTGCAAAATCTGATGTTAGTATTGAAACGATGCGTGGAGACTAATCTGGTTCTTAATTGGGAAAAATGTCACTTTATGGTGAAAGAAGGGATTATTCTTGGGCATAGGGTTTCTGCAGCAGGACTAGAGGTGGACAAAGCAAAGATTGAGACTATTGAGAAATTACCACCTCCATCATCTGTGAAGGGAATCCGGAGCTTCTTGGGACATGCGGGTTTCTATAGACGTTTCATTAAAGATTTTTCAACAATTTCAAAACCCTTGTGTTCCCTGCTAGAGAAAGACGTGCCCTTCAAAATAGATCAGTCATGTATCAAGGAATTCAAGATTTTAAAGAAGAAATTAGTATCCGCTCCAATCATTGTGGGGCTCGATTGGTCTTTACTATTCGAATTGATGTGCGACGCCAGCGATTATGAAGTGGGAGCAGTTTTGGGTCAACGTTATGAAATTTTTTTCCACACAATCTATTATTCAAACAAGACATTGATAGATGCTCAGTTGAACTACACAACCACCGAAAAAGAATTACTTGCAGTTGTGGTTGCCTTCGACAAATTCAGAGCATATCTCATCGGGACCAAGGTCATTGTCTACACGGATCATTCTGCAATAAAATATTTAATCGAGAAGAAGGATGCCAAACCGAGGTTAATACTGATTGGAATTATTCTTCTTTGCAAGAATTTAATTTGGAGATCCGGGATAGAAAGGGTGCAGAAAATCAAGTAGCGGATCATCTCTCGCGGTTGGAGAATGATGAGGTTCAGAGGAAGGACAATGCAATGATTAACGAGAAATTTTTGGACGAACAACTTCTATGAGTGACCACAACACTGCCTTGGTATGCTGATTATGTGAACTATGTGGTTGCTAAGGTGTTACCACCGGATTTGAACTCGCAACAACAAAAGAAATTCCTCCATAACGTGAAGCAGTACTATTGGGATGAACCGTTCTTGTTTAAAGCCTGCGCGGATCAAATGATTAGACGTTGTGTACCACATGAAGAGATGGACAGTATCTTGGGTCATTGCCATTCATCCGATTATGGAGGTCATTATTCCGATGATCGAATCACGCGCCAAGGTGTTACAATCGAGGATTTTACGGCCTTCGTTATTCAAGGATGCATATCTCTATGTACTAAAGTGTGACAGATGCCAACGCGTAGGTAATATCTCCAAGTGAAATGAAATGCCACTAAACTCTATTTTGGAGGTAGAACTGTTCGACGTTTGGGGAATCGATTTTATGGGACCGTTCCCCTCATCTTTTAATAATCAGTATATTTTGTTGGCAGTGGATTATGTTTCCAAATGGGTTGAAGCCACAACTTTGCCCACAAATGATGCTAACGTCGTCCTTCGATTCTTAAAAGAAAAATATCTTCACGCGATTTGGGACTCCCCGGGCAATAATAAGTGATGAGGGAACGCATTTTTGTAACAAACAGTTCACAAAATTATTGGTGAAGTATGGGGTTCATCATAAAATTGCAGCTGCGTATCATCCCCAAACCAATGGCCAAGCTGAGGTCTCGAATAGGGAGGTTAAGAGAATTCTGGAAAAGGTGGTCAACCCGTCAAGAAAAGATTGGTCTTTACGTCTTGACGATGCTCTATGGGCATATCGTATAGCATATAAGAATCCGATCGGTATGTCCCCTTATCGAATGGTTTACAGAAAAGCGTGTCACCTCCTAGTCGAGCTAGAACATAGTGCACACTGGGCCATTCGGAAGCTCAATTTTGATGAACAAGCAGCAGGTGAGAAAAGGTTACTGCAGTTGAACGAGATGGATGAGTTCCGCTTCAACGCTTATGAAAACGCAAAACTCTACAAGGAGAAAGTCAAAGCTTGGCATGATAAGAAAATTCTCGATAAAACATTTGAACTGGGCCAACAAGTCTTGCTATTTAACTCGAGATTGCGTTTATTTCCAGGAAAACTGAAATCACGTTGGTCAGGTCCTTTTATAGTCGTGTCTGTTGCACCACATGGTAACATCGAGATCGAAAAACCAAATTCAAATTGCCCATTCAAAGTTAACGATCAAAAACTAAAACATTACTGGAGTGGACCCATTGAACGTTAAACTACGATCATGAACCTCTCCGACCCAGTGGAAAATTGAGCATACCAGCGAAGTCGGGCCGACAACAGTAAACCAAGCGCTTATTGGGAGGCAACCCAATCATTTTCCCGATTAATTTTATTTTATTTTGGTTATTTTATTTTATTTTCATTCTACTTAGTTGTCTACTATTGTGTATTTTAGTTCTTGTGAGTATTGATTCCAACAGTATGGGTAACTCAGCCTGAACGTGTCACATGGATATAGATCCTCGTGCGTGTATAATGTAGCTTCAATATACAGCCAAGCCAAGCCTAAGGTGATCGCTTAATAAGCGCCCCTGCTTTCTTTATTAAGCTTAGGCCATAGCGCTTCTTGCCGCTAGCCCAAGTCGAGATATCTTGATGAGCGCCCAACCTTTGCACATTGCCTATACAATAGCGCTTTGGCCGCTTAGCTCGTCTCACAACCCATCGATCTACACAGTACCCGTGGCCGCGATTCCTAAGCTTTCACAGGCCTTGCGCAAGAACTCTTGAACCCATCGACCAAGAGCGCCTCGACGCTATTTTACCCTATTAACTCAAATACCGACGTAGAGGTCGATCAGTAGTCCTACTCGGGTTCTAACTACTGAACGGTTACACATCTTCATTCTTTTTATTAGTACATGACTTCTTCTCTCTCTCAATTGGATACACCGAAAAATGTAAGCCTTGCTTATCAAATTCTAGGATTAAGTCCTGCAATAGTGCCATAATTCTCATCTCTCTCACGATCATCTACCAAGAATTTCTGACATGGCATCCAAACGCCAGCATGGTGAAGGGTCAGGGACCGCCTCAACTCCACCTCCAAGATTCGAGATAGCTACCGCTTTTGTCGATCTTGCATGCTCAGAAAGATATAACCGCATGACTACTTGTTCATTGGTTCCGGAGCGTGGGTTGAGACCTGATCAATCAAAGGATGGCGATATGGCAGTCATGATAGCCGAAAAAAATGGTTCACACTCACCGCATGTTCGATCCCGCCAGAATTGCAGCAGTGTGAAAGAATTTTACGCCAACGTGCTCGAACATGATCACTATACGGTATTTGTAAGGGGCAAAATAGTTGAAATTGGCGAAGAGGACTTCAATGAGTGTTATCAACTGCCAGTAGAGGGTTTTCATGATGAGTATGCTAGTTTTGTGAGTGATGGGCGGATTATGAGCGAGATAATTCGTGAGCTTTGTCGGTACCGGGCACCATACGGACGATGCATTAACGTGGAAACATGACTTTCCCACTATCGAATCTCAGCTTATATGGGAAGGCCTGGTATGCGTTCATTTGCGCAAAACTCATGCCATGCACCCATGTGAGTCATGTTACCAGGGAACGTGCAGTGCTTCTTTACTCAATCATCAAAGGTTTTAAAGTTGATGTGGGCCATCTCATCTTGCAATCTGTCCTCCGAGCATCTCGTGGAAGTACCACTGGAGGGTTACCACATCCGTCTCTCATCTGCGTATTATGTGCTAAGTTCGGCGTCAAATGGAAGTCAGATGAGACGATCCAAAAGCCTATGCCAGTGCTGGACCATAAGTTAATCAGCAGGTTCAAAGTGTGGACTGGTGGAGCGAATCACCCTAGGGGATTGGGTTTCATAATTCCCCAACGTGAACAATCTCAAGCTCCACCATCACAGGCTCCACCTACTTACGGTCAATCATCTGCAGCGTATCGAGGTGGGGTTCCCAAAGCTGTTCAAAGAGAGGTTAATGGTTGTTTCTATAATATTGAAACCCAAAATGTCTGCCTGTCTGAGCGCCAAGATGTGCTCTATAAATACTTGGTTGATCAATTTACTACACAAAATGCGATGAACGCCCAGCTGTTTCCGGGTGTTAGCCTCAGCCAGTTCCCGACTGCCCCAGTTCTGCCAGTTTTTTCGCCTTCTGATCTAGAGATGAGCGAGGCTGACGATGCTCCACCCGAGGCTTAGGCTCATCAAGGAAGTCCTCTGTTTTATTTTGGTTATCTTTCGCATGAGGACATTGCTCTAGATAAGTTTGGGGGTAGTTGTTTAGTTAATTTTTATTTGCATGAGTAAATTGTGTTGGTTATTAGTTTGTGGATGTTTTAATTTTTATAATTGTTACATTTAGGATTGCATGTTAATTCCAGCTTTTGATAGTGAGTATATTTGAAGGCCAATGATGAACTTAAAATTGCATGAGCAAGTCTAGTAAGGATTGTTGAGTCAGTGATATGATGTTCTTGACATGATTTGAATCTCTATCTGTTTGACACTGATGTTATAAGGATAGCACAATTTAAACAAATGATCATGTTAGCTATGATAATTAAAATGGATAGATAATGGAGTTCTGCAGGATGAATGCTAGTAAAATGAAAGAGCAATTTAAGTAGTTAGTGAAGACTTAATTTAGGCATGAACTCGAGTTTGGGGGCAAAATATATGAAGTATATAAGCTATGAAAAAAAAAATTATAAACACCGTGGCATGCTTGTCTAGTTTTGTGGCCTTTGTTACATGAGTAAGTAAGCCCGAGGGGATTGTCTCTACACCTAGCGACCTAAGGTCTTAATGGCTTGGGAGTCGTTGGTCGAAAGCTCGTTAAGGTAGCATTGAAAAGCCTAAGGGAATAAGACAATGCATAGTTATGGTTAAAAAAAATATGTATATAATAAAGCGAGAAAAGTACAAAATGCCCCCGTCTAAAAAAAATAAAAAAATGCTAATAGCATAAGTATTTCATGTTGACCCCTGAATTTTGGTGATTGTGTAATTTCAGTTGAATCTAGTTTATTTGATGCGTTCTTGAGTTAAACTGTATGAAGCTTAAGATGAACTTTATTATCTTTTTGATTTTTGCTTGTCATTGGTTAGCATGGTTGTTGAACACACACTCACAATATCAGTAATAACAGATTTTGATTGATTGATTGTTTGGATATTATTGATCTGCTTTATCAGGAGGTATTAGCATGTTTTTGTGATTTTTCTGAGGCCTATAGATATTCGTTAACTATTGAATTGCTGGAATTAAGGTCCTTTAGTTAGTTTGCATTTACATGATGTTTAGTTATTCGTGCTTTGTGTTTTGTTTCTTGAGGACAAGCAACAATTTAAGTTTGGGGGTATTTGATGATTGGGTAATATACCCATGAATTGATTATGTTTGACCTTAATTTGTTGTGTGTCTGAAGCATTTTAGAATCATTTTACTTGTTTAAGTTGTGTTGTGGCAGGATTGTGTGCTGTTGGGATGTTTGGAAGTTGTGGGATTGAAAAAGGCAAGAAAATTAGTTTCTGCACCCTAGCACCGAGGTGCTATTGTTAGAGTAAAAACGTCAGTAGGGCGCTTAGTCTTGATTGACCACCTGCATAGTAGGCGGCGTGTGGAAGCGGTGTGTAGGCTTCACATTGACTTGCTGTTTGACTTTATTTGGTGTGTTTTGGAAGCCTATTTGGACTAGAATTGTTGGAATTGGGCAGAAAAATATAAATTGATTCTTTAAATTGAATTGGGGGGCTATTCTACACAATTGGTGATTGATCAAAGGAGCAAGAGCAGATCTGAAGGCTTTCAGCTTGGAGTTCTTCTTCTTCTTCTTCTTCTTCTTTATTCTTTTAAAAATTGTGTAACTCATTAAGGATGATTTATGAATTATTTGTGGTTTTATTTCCAAATGTGAACTAATTCTTTTTATTAAGATTCCAATGGAACCTTTTATGATTATGAATTGATTATTTAATTTATTCCAATTATTTATGTTGAAGTGAATTGTTCATCATGCCTTGTATTTATTGATTAATTATCTGGCCAATAATTACCGTGTTACTCTAGGAGGAATCGAGAGAGGAATTCTAGGGTTAGAACTGGGCATGGTGACATTTGACTTAGTTATTTGCACAGTGAATAATTAGGTTTGTGAATAGAATGAGAATATCTATTTGCCGCATGTAACACATAAGGAATTGGGATTGTAACGAGTTTAATTCAATTGTTTTGCATAGAGATATAGTAAAATTAATCTAGGTTAAATAGAAGACAATTGATCACTCGAGAGAGGGCTTTTGGCATTTGAGAATTCCTGTTAACAATTTAGTTGACATAATAATTGGGATGATTGGATAATTTATTTAATAATCATATCTGGGGAAATTGGAGTCTTAATTATCATTCATCTGTATTCAAATAATTCTTAATTTGTTCTTGTTTTCTTTTAGCATAATTTCTTGTTATAGTTACATTTAGTTTTCTTAGCTTTAATAATCACAATTTTTGGTTGTTTAAATAAAATTGGATTGATACAGTACTAGTAGTTGGATTTTATTAATTGGAATTCTTTGAGGGATCGGTACTCTAATTTATCACTATATTACTTGTTGGTCGTGTATACTTGCACGTTTGCTGTAAGACCCCAACTTTTATAAATAAAGATGAATTTTTCTATAAATAATATTTTTGAATATTATGGAATAAATTTGATATAATGTTATAGTTGTGGGTAATATTTATAAATTTTGCAAAGTAAGCAAGTTGTTATAAAATATTCGTTTGGTTCGGGAATATTCTTTTTGTCGGGAATATTAAATTACGACAACTCAATCATTAATTGGACCGCATAACCAAGTATTGTCGTAGTTAGAAAATGACAAAATTATCTTTCTATAAAATAACGGTAGAGGTGTTACCGTTAAAACTATTGAACTACCCGTAGTAAAAGTACAAGATGTCTGGCGTAGTTGTATAGTAAGCGCCGCGATATTGATTATTGATGCTTACGTGAGAAGTCACTCACCTATGCTCAATTATTACTACTGATGAATTCTTTGCATCATATCTCTTATATTATTGATTCAATTATTGTCACAATATCATCTCAGTATAATATGTTATAGTATTAATCAATAATTGAGACGACAAGTTATAAATGATTAATAATTGTTGAAAGATTAAATATGTGTTGATTAAAAATAAATGATTTGTGGTAATATTTATTCAATCCTTGATGTATATAAAGAGTCTCATATGAGATGTTTGTGGTAAGTTTGATTATTTTATGGGGGCCCATATGTCATCATCTAAGAGTCTCTTCGTTAATAGTAATTACCTTCACAAGAGTAATTACCTTTATAAATAGTAATTACCTTCGTCAATAGTAATTACCTTTTACCGACGTCAAACCACTTGCCGTTTCATATTACGACGTTGAACCACTTGTCGTTTCACATTACAAAAGGCCGAACCACTTGTCGTTACACATTACAAAGGTCCGAACCACTTTTCTTTTCACATCACGAATCCGTCGAGCCACTTTTTTCATATGGCGGTGTGCTAAGCTAGAAATCTTCTATAAATAGAGGCCTAGTGCTTCATTATTTTTCATGAATTCATTCAAGCTATAGAGAGAAAAGTATAGAGAGAATAAGAGAGAAAAGAAGAGTATTTTGTTACTACACTACAAAGAAGATTCGATCTCCTACTAAAAGTAAGGGTGTTATTCTTTCTTATTCATGAAGAGAACTGTTGTTATTCCATTGCTTATTATTCTGTTGGAATAACTTTGATACGTGGTTTACCCTATACTTGGTGACATTCTTCTATTATTATATTGGAACATCCATGTCATGTGTTTTTACACCCGACTGGTTCCGCTTTTATTATTATTCTATTGGAACATCCTGCATGCATGTGTTTTACACCTGACTGTTCGCCTTTTTATTATTATTCTATTGGAACATCCTGCTCTATGTGTTTTTTACCTCTGACTGGTTCGATCTTTATTATTATTATTCCATTGGAACATCTTGTCTGCATTTGTTTTACGCCGGACCGGTTCCATTCTTTATTATTCTCGTTGAATATCCACATGCATGCGTTTTACTGCCGGACTGGGTTCCGTTATTTATTATTACATTGAATAACCTTGCACCTGCGGTCTATCGTATGCATGGTGATTTCTTTTGTTATTCCATTCTTTATTATACCCAGTTGGTTAAAACTTTGACTTCTATACTCCATGAAATTAGTGGAATATCCTTGATATTTGCGCTTCATCCAGTATCCTTTCATGGAAATATTCTTCTCAGTATTCTTGAATTTTACTCTACCAACCAGTATCATGTTGACAGTTTGGATGTTATTGGTTCCTAGATAAATTAATTTTTGAACTTGTTTTATTGAATTCTTAGATCATTGTCATCATCCTCATGTTTATATTATGTTGACTTGGTATGATTATGACCAGAGACTATTCGGTGTAATCATGACCGTAATGTTACAAATGATGTGGTAAAAATCCTCAGTGGCCCGTAGTGCATTGATGGACAGTTGTTGGCATGATCATGACCATTAATGAATACACAAATATTCTTGGCCCGTAGTGCATGAATAATTGTGGTCGTGATACTAAAGAATATCCTTGGCCGTCATCTTGGGGTGATTCGATGATGTGGAATATTTATTAAAGTCGAGTCTCAAATTTAATAATGATGAAAAAACCTTTTAAAATCATAAAAGATAGTAGATTTTATTTTCTACTTGACTCTTTTAATGGATTGTTGGTTCACCGTGAGTTAAACTTGATGTTCATTATATTTTATCGGTTTAACATCATTGTAGGCTAATGATAATTTATTCGCATTATCTTTGTCATAATATTTCTTACTAAGCTAGTTGAGCTCACCCTTTCTTTCACCGTTCTCTTGAAAATGAAGAATATAGCCGGACGAGTCGGGGAATGGAGTAATGGTCCGAGGATAGCATTAGTAGTCCTCACTATTACGTGAAATAGTGTGATAATAATTGTAATGAGGACTCCTTTTGAGTTTGTATGATCTCTAGTAGACAATATTGTATTCAAACTCACGATTTTATGTCGTATTGTACCACGACAGCTTATATTAGTAAGTTGTATTTAAATTACATACCATGTATCCGACTACCCAAGATGGGTGATGTATACCTATTTTTGGGGCGTCACATTTGCTTTGATTGTGAAATCAACCAACAAGCATAAATCTGTTGTGTCAAACCAAATTATTTTGGTAAGACATCTTATCTCAAGTTGGGTATCCCGTAAGGATTGATATTTAGTCAATTCATATATTGACATTTAGTGTATTTTGAGCACCGGTAGGATGATATGCATACTCCCAAGATGTTGAATAGGTTGATCCCCTATCTCACATCTCGAACAAAATTTCTAAGTCAATGTGGTACCGATGTAAATAAAGAAAAATTCTAGAAATGGTTGAAATAAATAGAAATCCAGAAATGGTACAACTATAAGTCAAAATTTGAACTGTTATATTTCTTCAAATCCTATGTTGTTATAAATACATAACTTGCTGAGCATGTCATAGCTCACCCTTGCAAATTATTCCCTTTGCAGTTTTAGAGGGTAATCCTGGAACTTCTGGAGTAGATAAAGGGAAGCGTCCCTACATAGATTAGATTATATTCTTGTCTGTTTGAATACCTTGTAATAAGAACTCGTTATGAGAATCATGTAATCGAATATTAATATTATGATATATATAACATCTTTTATTTCTGCAACCGTGTGTTCTTACATATATAGATGTAAAATTAGACTTCTTAAAATCTAGTTGAGATCATTTGAGAACTATTTATCCGAGTGAGGGTATTAATAACATGGAATATTCATGTTGTTATTGATACTCTGGATTTCGGATAGATAGTTACTATCGATACGATAGTATAAATTGTTTGGCTTAGACTATACATCCGGGTGAGGGTATTAGTAATATGAATCGCTTTCATGTTATTGCGATACTATGAATTTCGGATAGATAAACTCTAGTCACGAATCTGGTTCATATATCCAAGTGAGGGTATCCAAACATAGTAAAAGTTTTCTTGAGAATTGACATCTCTTATGGGATACTATGAATTTTGGATCTATGGAATTATATCTACTAGTCCCTCTATTTAATGTAATCTTATAATCGAGATACAATGGGTGTATAGATTTAAAAGCATTATGTTGATTTTCTGTAAACACCATATCAGATACCGTGGGAGTATAGATATGGGGCATTACAATTTTGGTATCAAAGCTTTAAGGCTATAGATATAAGGAAGAGAAATCTTAGTATATAGTCTCCGAGTCCGTAAAAAAAAAAAATTAAAAGTACATATAAAATATAACATTAAAACTATTATGTTGTATAAATTTCTATACAGTATTTAAGGAGTTTTCTTTTATAGATGGCCAACTCCAATGTTTGAGGAAATGGTAATAGCCAATAATCTACCACAAATAGAGTAATACATAGCCATGATGCAAAAAGATGAGGAATTTCTTCATGATCAACAAGCTGTTAGATCTTTGAGGAAGAAGAGGATCCATGGTAGGATAATTAATGAGAATAGATGAGCATGATGAGGTAATGGCATCACCGTTTGAAGGCAAATGAATATGAGGAGGGTAATAAGATGAGGTTTAGAAATGATATAGTCAAGGAATGTTCTTTGCTTGAGAGAGGACATAGTCAACGACTAAAAAGTGTAACGCACCATGCACGGAGGGCGTAAAGGAAATTCGATCCAAGGCTTCTTAAAACATCTCCGGGTGCTCGAGATACTTTTAATGATTTGCAGCGCCATGTAGTTCGATATCCGGTAAAGGAGAAGAAGATGGCTTATCTCATCGATCGATCTGTGGTTTGTCACATGATTCAGGATTCCTTTGATGATATTAATGAATTCTAGAGAGTAATATAGGTGGTTGAATGCTTTATATTAGTACAATAAAGAAGCATTCAAAGTTTGTAATGTAATCAGTACTTTATAAATAGTAGTATGTTTAATTATGAAGTTGTTGTGTAATACTATTGTGTTATATAAAATAAATAATATGTTGTGTTACTCAAATTCTTATTTGAATTTTATTGGTTTTATATAGAATCATGCCACCAACCAGAAGACCCCAAAGAGAAATGAATGATGATAATTCTACCCAGCAGTTAGTAGACCTTATGCTAGGAGTTGTAAATAGACCTGTGAACCAGAACACAACTTTTAAAGACTTTAAATTAGTTGGACCACCTGAGTTTAAAGGTACATCAGAACCTGTAAATGCACAAATTTGGATTTCAGAGATAGAGAAATTTTTCCTAGTAACCAATGTTAATAATAACCAAAAGACAACTTTTGCAACCTTTTTCTTGAAGGGTGAGGCTAATTATTGGTGGGAATCAACCAAAGGTCGAGTAGAAACTGAAATTATTCCTTGGGATAGATTCAAAGAGTTGTTCTTTGAAAACTATTTTTCCCAATCCCTGAAAGACCGAATGGAAATAAAATTTCTAGACTTAAAACAAGGAGATCTTACTGTAACCCAGTATACAACTAAGTCTAATGAACTATCCAAGTTTGTTCCTCATCAAGTAACCACTGAACTTAGAAAGACTCGTAGGTTTCAGGAAGGTTTAAAACCTCAGATTCGGAGTAGATTGTCAGTACTTCAAATAAAAACTTTCTCTGAGATACTAGAGAAGGCCACTATAGTCGAAAGTGAGAATGACAGTCTTGCTAAATTTCATCAGGACAAGAGAAGTTAGAATGAAAAAGGAAAAATTAGGACAGAACCCAATTCAGGTGGGTTTAATAACAAACGTAAATGGGATAATTCTTTTTCTAAAAACCCAGGGAAAAAGATAGGAAATACTAATAATAACTTTAGTAATAATAATATTAAAACTTGTCCTGATTGTGTTAAGAAACATAGAGGAGAATGCCTTCATAACAAATGTTTTAATTGTGGACAGTCGGGACATTATTATCCACAGTGTCCTCTTCCAAGGAAAAATAAATGTTTTAATTGTGGTTCAATAAACCATTTTTCAAAGAACTGTCCCAAACCTAGGAATCAAGGAGGAAAAGGGGTTAGAATACAAGAGAATAATCAATCAATAGTAGCTGCAGTTGGGATTCAGAATCGACCTACCGTGAGAACATTTAATATGTCGGTGAGGGATGTTGTTGTTTCACAGGACGTGGTGACAGGTATCATCCTATCAACACTTTAAATGCATATATGTTATTCGATTACGTGCTACATATTCATTTGTGTCTAGAAATTTCTCTACAAACTTAAATATACCTTGTGAAAATCTAGACAAACCATTTTTTGGTAGAAATTGCTAATAATGAAAGGATTCTGGTTGAGACCATATATAGAAACTGTAGTGTGATAATAAAAGGACATAATTTTAAGGTAGATTTAATACCAATTCAGTTGGGAGAATTTGATGTAATTCTAGGAATGGATTAGTTAGTTAATCATAACGCGATGATTGATTGTCATCAAAAATGTATAAATCTTTTGACTACTTCGAAGTCAAAGGTAGTGTTCAATGGTAGTTCTTCACCTAAGCAATCTCGATGTTTGACTATAGTTCAGGCAGAAAGATTACTTAGAAAGGGTTGTTTAGGATATTTGGCCTATATAGTTGATACTCGACAGGAAGGAGTAAAACTAGATCAAATACCTATAGTTAAGGAATTTCCTGATGTATTTCCAGATGACTTACCAGGTTTGCCTCCAGATAGACAAATTGAGTTCGCCATTGATCTTGCACCAGGAACGACACCAATTTTTAAGGCACCGTACAGAATGGCACCTATAGAACTGAAAGAGTTACTTATACAATTACAGGAACTCTTAGATAAAAAGTACATACAACCTAGTGTTTCACCACAGGAGCACCCGGTTTTGTTTGTAAAGAAGAAGGATGGAACTATGAGACTATGTATAGACAATAGGGAGCTAAATAAGTTAACTGTTAAAAATAAATATCCTTTACCAAGAATTGATGATTTGTTTGACCAATTTAAAGGGGCCGAACATTTTTCAAAAATTGACCTTAGAACAGGTTATCATCAATTAAAGGTAAGAAAGGAGGATGTGCCGAAAACAACGTTTAGGACACGCTATGGACATTATGAGTTTCTTGTAATGTCTTTTGGATTAACAAATGCACCGACAACATTTATGGATTTAATGAATCGAGTGTTTAAACCATGCTTGGATAAATTTGTTGTAGTGTTTATCGACGTTATTCTGGTATACTCGAAAACACGGGAAAAGCATATTGAACACTTGAGAGTCGTTTTGGAGATATTACGAAAGGAACAACTTTATGCAAAGTTTTCCAAGTTTGAATTCTGGTTGAAGAGAGTTCAATTTTTAGGTCACGTAATTGATAAAAATGGAATATTTGTAGATCCAGCTAAGATCAAAACGGTTGTGAATTGGGAACAACCAACAACTCCAACAGAAGTATGAAGTTTTCTCGGATTAGCGGGTTATTTTCGACGGTTTATAAAAGACATTTCAAAAATAGCAACCCCATCAACCAATTTAACTCGAAAGACGGTGAAATACGTCTGGACAGATAAATGTGAGGAAAGCTTCCAAGAGTTGAAGAAGCGACTGAGCATGGCTCCAGTGTTATCCTTACCAGATGATACAGGAGGCCTTGTAGTATATAGTGACGCATCACATAGAGGTTTAGGGTGTGTGTTGATGCAACATGGGAAAGTGATAGCCTATGCATCACGACAACTCAAAGATTATGAGAAGAGGTATCCTACTCATGACCTAGAGTTAGCCACGGTAGTTTTTTCTCTAAAAATCTGGAGACATTACTTGTACGGGGAGAAGTGCGAGATATATACAGATCATAAAAGTCTGAAATATATTTTTACACAAAAAGAATTAAATTTAAAGACAGAGACGATGGTTAGAATGATAAAGGATTTTGGTATGAAATTTTATATCATCCCTAGAAGGTCAATGTTGTAGGTGATCGTTAAGTAGAAAGAATTAGGAAAATTGAATGTATTAACCACCAATAATAGGTTAATAAAAGACTTTGAAAATTTAGAAATTGAGGTAGAATGTCCAACTACCTCTACCCAAAATTTTATATATTTAGAAGGAGTTTCATCTCTACTTAATAAAGTTAAAGAGATACGGGAGAAGGATGAAGAATGTTGGAAGTTTAAATCTAATTCAACACATGATAAGTATAATAAATTTCGAATAGATACGGATGGAATAATAAGCTATGAAAATTGAATTTACGTTTAGTTAGACCAAGCTTTAAAGGATGAAATTTTAAACGAAGCTCATAATTCTAAATTTGCCATACATCCCGGCAAAGACAAAAAAATGTATAAGGATTTAAGTCAACACTTTTGGTGGTCGAACATGAAAATAGAAATAGTTGAATAGGTAAGTAAATGTCTCACACCAAAAGGGTTAAAATTTGAGAGCATCAAAAGCCGAGTGGTTTACTTCAACCCTTACCAATTCTCGAGTGGAAGTGGGAACATATAACTATGGATTTTGTTGTTGGTCTTCCAGCTACACAAAAGGGCCATAATGCCATTTGGGTAATAGTTGACTGTTTAACAAAATCAGCTCACTTTTTACCTATTAAGATTACTCATAACCTAGATCACCTTGCCAAACTATACATCAATGAAATTATCTCAAGGCATGGAGTACCTGTGTCCATAGTATCAAATCGAGATCCAAGATTTACTTCTAATTTTTGGAAAAGCCTTCAGAAACACTTAGGAACACAACTAAGATTGAGTACAGCTTATCATCCTCAGACTGATGGACAGAGTGAGAGAACCATACAAACATTAGAGGATATGCTAAGAACTTGTATTATAGATTTCAAAGGAAGTTGGGAAGATCAGTTACCCTTAGTCGAATTTTCCTATAACAATAGTTATTATGCTAGCATAGGTATGCCACCCTATGAAGCTTTATATGGGCGTAAGTGTAGAACACCTTTATATTGGGATGAAGTCGGTGAAAAGACAAATGTTAGGACCTCGAGATAATTCAACAAACAACCTAAACTATCAGAATTATTCGTCAACGATTACAAGCATCTCAAGATCGACAAAGAAAATACACCGATCTACATTGTCAATAACGAAACTTTAACGTAGGAAATCACGTATTCTTGAAAGTATCTCCTTGGAAAGGTAAGATACTTTTTGGCAAGAAAATTAAGTCCGAATTCATTGGACCTTTTAAAATTTTGAGAAGGGTAGGTGAAGTTGCTTATGAAATAGCACTACCTCCTGAGTTAAATCATATTCATAATGTGTTTCATGTGTCCATATTACGACCATATAAACCTGATAATAAACACGTTATACAATATGAGCCAATCCAAATAGTGGAAGATCTTTCTTATGTAGAAGAACCTGTGCAGATCGTCGACCGTAAAGAGAAAGTCCTGAGATATAAAGTGATAGCATCGATCAAAGTAATTTGGAGGAATCAGAACGTTGAAGAAGCTATATGGGAGCTTGAATATAAAATGCACGAGAATTATCCTCAATTATTTACTTAACTTGTATAGTAATTTCGAGGACGAAATTCTTATTAGTGGGGGTGAATGTAAAAAACCAAAACCTTAATAAGACTCATATGTATACAATCCCGTTATATAAATAAAATATCTTCGTTCTGATTGTGTTATGTGTTAATATATACTTGGTTTGAAAATTTGACCAAATAAATTTTTATCCGAAAAACGTCGTGCTTGACACCTCGTGCTTAATTTTTTTTTTCCTATAATCGAACTTTTCGATAAAATTATTTTGACAAGTTGCTTTGTCGTGCTTACACTGACAAAATGCTTTGTCGTGCTTGTTAGGATTAGTGAGAAATTTAGGTTAATTATCTTAGATTAATAAACCCTAACCCTAATTAGCAAAACCCTAACCCTAATTTGTAAACCCAACCCTAATTAGCTAAACTAACTCTAATTAGCTTATATTAACACCTAATCATGGTTAGTAAACTTCAATTAGGTACTAATTAACATTACTTAACATTCCTAATCATTAGAAACAAAACCACTAATAAAGATTAGTGAAGATTAAAGCCTAATTAAGCCACTAAACAAACCTAACTAGCTCACAAGTAGGTTAGGAGTCACCATTGCAAGTTCATAGGCTTACCACATGACATGCTTGTAACTCCCAAGCATCACAATAATCATCGACGATCTTTATAGAGGCAAGTTGTTCAAAAATGACCAAAAAGCCAAGTTGAAGAATTCTATAAATAGGAACCTTAGGGCTAAGCAAACTCATGAAATTCTTAAGCCTAGATACACTTATAAACCTACCAAATCAAGCACAGGTGATAGCGAAGAACAACATCAGAAGCTATAATCAAAAATTGTTCAAGAAAAGGTACAAACCCTAGTTCTTAATTAGCTCTATGATCTTATGTTAGATTTGTTGTTTAGATGTTTAGAATTATATATTAGTATGTTTGAAAGTATGTTAGATTGGTAGAACACGTTTTCATAACAACTAGATGCCTTAATTAAGTGTTTTAAGAAATATGGAAATTTTGAAAACTATGTCTGACAGTCGAATGTGAGGGCCTATAGATTCATTTGTGTTTATGTTTTGGTCCGTTAATTGTTTGTTATTTGTAGCATGTTAGTAGGTCTTTAATCTGGAAAAGAAAACAGGTTCATTTGAACCATAGATTTTTAGTTATAAGCAGTCAAAATGGGTTGACCATTCACGGATTGCAGTTTTCTGGGTTACCCAAAAAGCTCAAGAATACTCGAACTGGTTACTTTGACCAATCTGTTTAATCGTCTTCTGTTTATGATTTTTGTAAGTTTTTGTTATAGATCAATACCCTGTTATATGTACTACATATCTATGATCTTTAATTGAACAAACAACGTATAGGTTTACTAGAATTAATGGTCAAAAGTCGTTGACCGAGCTTGACCAAGTTTTTTGGGTCTTCCAGAAAACTGAAGAACACGAAGAACAGCGTTTGGTACGTACTTTGACCAAACATAATTAGAGACCTTAGATTTATGCTTTGTTCATGTTAATGTTATATATATATACCTACGACATATATACTACATGTTACAACAAACATCACACACATCTAATACACGAATCGAAGATATTTAATCCACAAAAACCGTTGGTGAATGACCGTGACTTACATTGCAGGTTACCCGTAAACTCAAGAACAACTCTCCGAAGTGACTTTTAGCCTCTATAACTTCTTGTTATATGTAGGTTAAAATCTAAAATTTGTTTCATGTTATACTCTTGTATGCGTTACTCTGACATCAACTCTTGAACAAACCCAAGAATCATCATCAATAGCCTTTTAATTAGTGGTCAAACTAGTCACCGATCGTACTGGCCTCAATGCTTTGCTTTAAACTCAAGAACACCTACAACAACACTTTCAATCCTTTGAAGGGCTTTAGCGACAGAATAAAAATTATTTTTCTAAAAATAAATTATAAAAATTAGAAATAATTAATAAATAAATATAAAAATAATTTTAAAAATTATATTAAATTATTATAAATAAATTATGATATTTTACATAATTTTAATAACTATTTTATATTATTTTGATATTATTAATAATTAACTTATTAATAAAGAAATTAGAATAAATTATTTATAAATGCTAAATAATTATGGAAAAATATTATTAATGATATAAAAATTATAATAAATGAATATAAATTATTTAAAAATAATAATCAATGTTTTTGTAAAATTTTAAGTAAATATTAATTACTTATAAATAGAAATAAATGATTTAAAAATCAAAATAAATGTTTAAAATAATTTAAAATTTCTAAAAAGGTATTTTAAATTATAATAAAATTTTATAAATAAAATTTAGTCCATTTATCAAATGTATTAAACACCAAACGCAATTAATCTAACCCGATATTATATTAATGTTATAATTGAGTATTGTTATCAATACTAACGTATTAGGTATATATATGAACTTCGTAGGTATTTATTAACGATTGAATAGCATAACTTGGCTGATCTACGCTCAGGAAAGTTCTCTATCGTTAAATTTCTTATAAAGCAAGTTTCTTAAACCCTACCCTTATATCTTGATATCTTGAATTGTCTTTGTTATATTATACCAATCCTAAAATTGAATTGCCAAATTATTGTAAAATTATTGTTATAGATTCAACATAACTCAAAAATGAATTGTTTATTCAGATGATAATGTTTATTGAGCATACACTGTTGTGTCAAACCAAATTGTTTTGGTAAGACATCTTATACTGAAGTTGGGTATCCCGTAAGGGATTGAAATTTAGTCAATTCATATATTGACATTTAGTGTATTTTGAGCACTTGGTAGGATGATATGATACTCCAAAGATGTTGAATAAATTTGATCCCTATCTCACATCTCGAACAAAATTTCTAAGTCAAGTGTGACGTAAATAAAGAAAAATTCCATAAATGGTTGAAATAAATAGAAATCCAGAAATGGTACAACTATCAGTCGAAATTTGAACTGTTATATTTCTTCAAATCCTATATTGTTATAAATGTACAACTTGCTAAGCATGTCATAGCTCACCCTTGCAAATTATTCCCTTTGCAGTTTTAGACGGTAATCCTGGAACTTCTGGAGTAGATAAAGGGAAGCGTCCCTACATAGATTAGATTATATTCTTGTCTATTTGAATACCTTGTAATAAGAACTCGTTATGAGAATCATGTAATCGAATATTAATATTATGATATATATAACATCTTTTATTTTCGCAACCGTGTGTTCTTACATATATAGATGTAAAATTAGACTTCTTCAAATCTAGTTGAGATCCTTGGGAACTATTTATCTGAGTGAGGGTATTAATAGCATGGATTGTTCATGTTGTTATTGATACTCTGGATTTCGGATAGATAGTTACTATCGATATGATAGTATAAATTCATTTGTCTTAGACTATACATCTAGGTGAGGGTATTAGTAATATGGACTACTTATATTATTGCGGATACTCTGAATTTCGGATAGATAGACTCTAGTCACAGATACAGTTCATATATCCAAGTTAGGGTATCCAAACACAATAAAAGTTCCCTTGAGAATTGACATCTGTTATGGGATAATGTGAATTTTGGATCTATGGGAATTATATCTTCTAGTCCCTCTGTTTAATGTAATCTTATAATCAGATACCATGGGTGTATAGATTTAAAAGAATTATGTTGATTTTCTGCAAGCACCATATCAGATACCGTGGGAGTATAGATATGGGGGTGTTACAGGATGTGTCCTTCCCGTCTCAAGATTTGAAACTTACGACCGGTATTCGTTCTCCTTCCTTGGAAATGGGTGTCGATGCTACTGTCGATGTCTTTTTGTCATTATTGAATCTTCTCTTCTTAAAGTTCTTCCCATTTAGTTCACCTTTCCTATTATCTTGGCCATGATTACCACCGAAGTGGTTACCATTTCTGGCATGATAATTTCCTCCACGATGATTATCATTATCCCGATGGTCGCGCCCCTTAGCATGCGATTATAATCGTGTTATTGTTCGTTACCTTTTGGTTGAGCTGACTTATTATTACGCTCAACTAACTGAGCTCTATTCACAACATCTGAATATAAACAAAGTTTGTGAGAAATTAGGTATTGACATATTTCGAGTGTAAACCTCTTAGAAACATTCGCGTCATTCGCTCCTCATTATCAACCAAATGGGATGCAAACCGGGATAACTCTATAAACTTAGTCTCGTGCTGCGATACGATCATATTGTTTATCTCCAGTTTGATGAATTCCACCTTCTTCATGTGACGAATACTTTCGGTAAAGTATTTGTCATTGAATAATTCTTGAAACTTCTCACAAGACATCTTTAATGCGGTAGGTTGAGTATGTGTTACAGATTCCCACCAATGATCTGCCTATTTTCTCAACATGAAGGTGGCGAAAGGAACCTTTTGCTCTTTTAAGCATCCCAAGACATCAAATATCTTGGTGATTTTCTTAATCCACGTCTCTGCCTTTAGTGGTTCTAGCTTTCCCAAAAACTCAGGTGGTCCCAATTCCTTGAACTGCTTAGCGTTGACCAGCCGTGAGTTGCCACTGTTTCCACCTGCATTATAAATAAGAGTCTCTCTCGTTTGGTGTTTCATGAATTCTAAAAAACTCCTAAACGTACCATCGTTCGTCATTTGATCAGTGTTGTTGTTTACATGAGGATTATTATCTTCCCGATGCACATTATCCTGGTTATTGATTGTGGGTGACTCAACGGTGTCATGTGCTCCGTTGTTTATCTCAATATTTTTAGATGTCATTTTTTAAACACTACCACAAAACAAGGGTTAATTGATATGCCACATAATATCCCTATATTCTGACCGACCAATTAAATAACAAATAAACTTAGGTAGGTCATACTAGCAAAGGAATTACTCGTCTCTCCTCCTAGTTCTAGTCTCAAATCTCAACCGGACATCATATCCCTAAACTATGATACCAAATGTGACGCCTCCAAAATAGGTATACATCACCCATTCCGAAGTCGCCAAATACATGGTACAAAATATAAATACAAACTTAATTATACAACTATCGTGCAAAATACGACAACACAATAGTGAGAGTTTTAACACGAATATTATCTTCTAGATAATATCTAAACTCAAATTCAATCTTATTACAATTATTATCACACTATTTCATAGAATAGTGAGGACTACTAAAACAACCATCCGGATAGTCAATCCATTCCCCGACTAGTTCCAACTTTATTCTCATTTCAAGAAGAGCAAAATGAAAGAAAAGGGTGAGCTCAACTAGCCCAGAGAAGAAATATTATGACTAAAATAATGCGAATAAATTATCATTTGCCTTCAACAGTATAACAACTGATAGAATACAATAGACAACAAGTTTTAGATCAACAACTGTAGCGGAATAAGCAATCCATTAGAAGAGTCAAGTAGAGCATGATATCTACTATCTTCTATGATTTAAAAGTTTATCATCAATTTTATCGCTAAGACTCAGCTTTAATAAATAATCCACATCACTGAATTATCTTTGCACTACGGGCCAAGGATATTCATTAGTATCACGACAACGAATTATCCATGCACTACGGGCCAATGATATTCGTGTTTTCACCAATGGTCATGAACATGCCAAACAACAATTCATCTTTGCACCTTTGGTAATGAAGAGAACGCATGGTCATCATTATACTAATAATCGTCATTTGAGACTCCTACTTAATAATCCACATCACTTGTAACATTACGCTTCATGATTACAATCAATAATCCTCGGTCATAATCATACCAATCAACGAGCTCATCTTTTGCCCTTGGCGAAGATGACTTTCAAAGACAATATATAAGCATAAGGATGATGACAAAGATATAAAAAATCAATCAAATGAGATCAACGATAAATATTAAAGATTTTATAATTTAATTTATCCAGAATTCAAAACTATCTAAATTGTCAACATGATACTGCTTTGTGAAGTAAAAGTCAAGAATAATAATCTATCAAAAATGATTTGGATAAAAAGAAATAATTTTTTATCATAAATAGTACCCCGGGTGAATAGTACCTGAGTAAATAGTACCCCATGAATAGTACTTCAGGAATAGTACCCCGTGAATAGTACTCTGGCATGAAAAGGTTAAAACTTATCAAGAATGCTCAGAATAATATTTTCATGAAAAGATACTAAATTAAGCGCAAATATCAAGGATATTCTACTAATTTCATGGAGTGTATAAGCCAAAACTAAACAAAATGAATGTAGAATTTAGAATCTGAAACGAAATAATATTACTTACATACTACAAAGTATGGAAGAAAATATTATTTCATACGAATATTGAACAAAAAATAATATCCTTACAACTTGTTGAGCGAAAATAATATTCCTTACGAATATTGAATGAAATTAATATTCCTTACGAATATTAAACGAAGATAATATTTCTTGCAAATATTGAACGAAATAAAATTTCTTACGAATACGAAAAATAATATCGTAAGCAAATATGAAATAAATAATACCCCTTACCTTAAAAAGGAGAGTATTCCAACAAGTATAATGGAGATATTCTTGAAGAAAACTTTCATTATTTTCTACACTCAAAGCTTCCTTAAACTCTAAAGAAATACGCTCAATATTATAGAAGAAGAATTCTTTGATTCTGGTTGTGATTTTCTTTTCTAAATTGAGCATCCTATTTATAGGAGAATGGAAGGATACTATTTAGGAAATAATCACGGATCAAACAGTGGGAAGAAAAAAAAAATTCACGCCACTTAACTGATATGATTTTCTCAAGAATTTACTATACAATGCATGGTAAAATACTATGCAAATAAAATAAAATATATTCTATTTTTTCATAAAAACAAAACTTATTATAATATATAATAATAATAATAATAATAATAATAATAATAATAATAATAATAATAATAATAATAATAACTCCTCCACTCCCAGCAACATCCCCCCCATTTCATAACCATGTAATTTATATATATATATATATATATATATATATATATATATATATATATATATATATATATATATATATATATATATATATATATACAAACACACACACACACACACACACACACACACACACACACACTTTTATCCATCCTTCCACCCATCACTTTCACCCACACTCTCTTACACACACGTAAACACACACACACACACAATATATATATATTATATATATTAAACATATATATTATATAACTTATAATATATATATATACAATAACCTCTCGTGAACCATTCCTTTTTCTCCCTCCCATCTCATTTTTCTTCCACACGTGGGCCCCACGTGTGGGCCACCACCTTTATATATATATATATATATATATATATATATATATATATATATACTAAATAACTTTTTGCCGATTATTTTGAAAAATGTCTAAATGGGGGTCCAAATAATAATCCAAATTTACAAAAAATACTTCATAAAAAAATCCCCTCAATATTTTTAACAACATTTATTCATCATTATTATAACCCGCAATATTAACAACTAGATCGTTCTTAGGAAAGAGGGGCTTTACGATAAGGATTTCTCCTTATCAAGCGTGCAATTAGGTGACCAAGCCCCTTTCCTCGATAGAACTTTCTAGACATTGTTAATTATGCAAATAATAATATGAATAACTTGTCATCTCAAGTATTGATTTAATAATATAAAATACTGTGACAATAATTGAATCAATAACATGAGATACTATGCAACAATTATTGTAGCAATAATTGAGTATAACTGAGTGACTTCTCACGTAAGCATCAATAATCAATACAATGTGCTACTATGCAACCACGTGTATTACTGTACTTTTACCACCGGGTATTTCAATAGTTAACGGTAAAACTTTCGCTGATATTTTCATAAAAAGTTACTTTTGTCATTTTTTAACTCCGATAATAATTCTGTTGTGGGGTCCACCAATGATTGTGTTGTTGTACGAATATTGCCTGTTAAAACGAATATTCCTCGATCAATCGAATATTTTTATAACAACTTGCATATTTTGCAAAATTTATAATTATTACCCACAACTATAACATTATATCAAATTCACACCTTAATATTTTAAAAAAATATTTCGAGAAAATTAATCTTTATTCATAAAATTTAGGGTCTTACACATGAACCCACAACTGTCACCCAAGCCTTAAAAGATCCAAAATGTCTACATGCCTTCTGATCCCAACCAAAATTTGGTTGGCTGTAAATGGATTTTTTGCACCAAATACTTGCTTGATGGTTCTGTCGATAAGTACAAGCCACGTTTAGTTGCAAAGGGCTTTCACCAACGTCCTGGAATTGACTTCCATGACATATATAGTCTGGTTGTTAAACCAACCACTATTCATTTGGTACTCGATATTGCAGTCAGCCACGGCTGGCCTCTTCGGCAGCTTGATGTAAATAACGCCTTTCTTCAAGGCACTCTATCTGAAGATGTATTCATGGCACAACCACAGGGCTTTATAGATCCAGATTACCCTCATCATATCTGCAAGCTTCGTAAGGCCATCTACGGTCTCAAACAAGCTCCCTGAGCATGGTATCATGAGCTTCGCAGTTTCTTCTCACTTCAAGATTTGTGAACTCTAATGCAGACACATCCCTATTTATATTTCATGCTAACAACACTATCATCTATTTTCTCATTTATGTGGATGATTTCATTATCAAAGGTAACAATACACAGGTTGTCACACCCCCAAATCTGGGTACTCCATTCTCACAGGATTTGGTGCTCACTATCCAAACCAATACATCTAACTACCCATAACAAAGGATAAAGACATAATTTAAATAACTTAAACAATAATCTTTCCCATTAAAGGGTTACTTCATCTTAAAATAATCTCATGTAATCTAACCTTAAATTATTACATAAGTCTGCGGAATACATCATAAAATAAAGTAAGTCTTATAACATAATTCATCCAATAAATTCACATAAATCTTCAACACTTGGACATCTTGCCCTTTCCTTTGCTGGAAGATGGCTAATTGACCTTTCGACTTTAGTCAGCGGTGTTAATTGCAAGAGTGAGTAAACAATTGCTCATTGATATAGAGTAATAATAATAACAACATGAGAATGAGCAATGAATACTAAATAATGGTGAACTTGTTCTATGAAAAAATAGAAAATAAGTTCGAATTTAATATCTAAGGGTCTTAAGACCACTTAACTATGTCCCCGATATTTAGGTATTATTACCCCAACCTTAATGATCATTTAGATCTGATAAACCCTTTTTTACGTGCTTTAGGGGATCAACCCTTTTACCATGTATTGTGCATAAACATCTAAACGTTACACGTATATAATCCCCTATGATAGGTTGTTCGTCTCAATTTGAATTTAGAATTTTGTACAAAAGAAAGTTTAGTTTGGAACTAGCTTATCGATTGGTTCTAGAATTTTAGAACAATTTTCAATTATAGACCAATTCAATCAATAAAAGTTTACTTGCCACTTGAAGGTTCAATACAACAATATAGAATTGAACAAGGTTATTTAAGTCAAAGATTGAATAACAACAATATACAATTGAGTAGACATCGTATACATGCAAAGTACTATATTCAAAAGAGTTAGAACAATCTCCTTTGAATCAATGTATTAGAACAATATATGCTTTGAATAATAATAACAAGAATAAGGTAAGTGAAACCCACTCGATGTAACGAATTAGGTTACAAGAGTTTATACAACCATACATAAGATAGAATCAATAGGCTTACTCAACTATAATATAGGATTTACATAATGATAATTTAGAACTAGAAAGCTTGCTTGACAATAATAAAATAACAGAATTATGGAACTTGGATTCATTATAAAGAGAATGAAGTTAGGGAACTTGCCTCGTGTGTAAGCTACACAAGTATAATAATGTTTGCCAATTACCCTATATATACCATTGAAATTACAATACCAATTAGTTGTATTAATATTAGCTTTATGGGTTTAACAACCATTTAAGTCATAACTGTTAACTTAATGTCTAATCACGTTGGTTAACCACCCTTATGAATTTGAAGTCTCACGATCGCCTAATATAAACTTTAACATTCATCTCTAACCCTTGTAAACGTTAATTTTTATTCATTACATAACTTATTTAAATGATAACTTAAAATATTCACATTTGGTATCACCACCCGTAACTTACAGTTATAATGTCTTATGTTATGATTTAACGTGTTTATCATGCATGCCATATAAGATTCGGTCCTTATTTTATAGTTTACAAATAATTAGAACTCACTTCCTAGGTTCGAGGCACGACAACAACAAGGCCACCTCAAGTCTTGCACCCAAGACGATTCTTACTGGTGCTTGACTTCGAAAACCATCTGGCGTAAGTCACTACTGCTTCTTCCTATGGTACCGTGCAGATGCGTCATACACGGACAGAAACTATAGTTTGCATCTCTGTTTTGTACTAACACTCCAATTAACCCAATTTCCATAGAAATTCACAAAACCTAACATCTAAAACTTTGTAATAACATCCATACGCACACAATTCATCATTCTAACAACATAAACATTATATATACTTGACTTTTAAGGATCAAAACCACACATTTTCCCAATTTCTTCATTTTTAACACTTTTAGCGAATTTGATTGCCACAACTTCATTTTGTAACCAATTGACACGATTCAAACTACGTTGTTTTCATTTTTGACATATTATCACAATCTAACAAAAATTTGTAGATTATAGCAAGTATTGGACATAAAATTTTGTACTTACACAAGCCATATTACACCCAAATACACGATGTTATTCTAACTTCCTTCTTACAAAGCCAATTCTAACGAATTTGATTACTAACCACTGTATATATATGATAATAATAGATTTTACAATATAATTATGCACGCCCATAACCCATATCTTATAAGAAACAACTTATCTAAACCACTTTTCGAGAGAATGAAAATCACAAAACAGAAAATTAGAGTTAGGGTAGATTATACATTGATTTAGCAAAATGTTTAGCAAGCCCTTCACTTCCTCTTGACAATCTCAGAGAATTCTCTCTAGCTCTCACTCTCAATTTCCTATGTGTTTTTCTTAGTTAGCCATAGGAAAAGAAATACGCGTATTATAACTGACCTTAGCCTCTCTCTCCCACGTTTGTCAGGTACAAGCCCAACAGGTTGCGTCAGTTCAAAAAAGGCAAAGGCCACAAGGCCTTGTTTGGCTACCAAAAATTCCCCCCTTCCAATTTATTTTTATAATATTTTTATTATATAGTTTTTACTTGTCACACATGTAACAAATTTAAATAGCTCACAATTATAAGTATAATAATTATAATTTTTATTATAATTATACTTAAAATTAATAAATTATGATATATCTAATTTAATTATTAAATTAGAATTAAACATCACTTTATTTAATTTACTTATTTTTCTTAAATATTAAACAATTCTTTTAGTTTAATTATTTCATTAAATTAAATCTTCAAATAAAAATTACTATTATTCAATTTAATTAACATTAATCAATTTAGTTACTAAATTCTTGCACCAAGATTCCATCAATTATTTATTTTTCTCAATAAATATTTAAATTACAAAATTTCTCGGTCGTTACATCATTCCCTCCTTAGAAGGATTTTGTTCCCAAAATCACAACTCGATAAATTTATTCATTACATGTTTCCCTCCCTAACAGGATTCTGTCCCCAGAATCGCTATACAAGATTAAGAAAATAATTGAGGATAATTTTTCATCATAACATCTTCAAGTTCCCACGTAGCTTCTTCAGCATTGTGGTTTCTCTAGATTACCTTAACAGAAGGTATTACTTTATTCCTCAGTACTTGCTCTTTTCTGTCGATAATTTGAACAGGGACTTCTTCGTATGACAAGTCCTTCTCAAACTGTAATGGCTCATATTCTATGACATGCTTATAATCAGGCTTACAAAATGCATGAAAAGTAACTAAGAAACATGAGATTAAGCAACTAATTCAAGTAACAAATACCAGATAAGTAGGTATAAAATCTACTTATCACATGCCCACAAGGAGTTCGACACTGTTGTATACCTTATTTTCTCGAAGATACCTCGCATCTCAAAAATAAAAGCAATTAAGCCAAGCACTTAATAAAATAGAAGTATCAAATGCCTCAATTTCTATTGAGCATAAGGGTTTGAAAAAATCTCTTTTACAAAACATCACTGCTATATCTTGTTAAAACTGAATTTTTACATAAATTCAAACCTTTTGTATATAGGTGCAAATGAGGCATAGCACTACTTCCAAATAATTGCACATTGACCCACACACACACACACATTCATTCATATATGTTTTAATTAAAAAGTGGCGATCATAGTGGTAACACGGATGTTGGGGTGCCTAACACCTTCCATCCGCATAAGCAAGTCCCCTGGGCCTAATGAATCTACATTTCATAGACCAGCTTTTTAGCATTGTCACATCACACGCGATCAATGTGCAAACCTTTTCTCGGTTGAGTTGGTGCAACCATTTAAAAATACCAACTGACGACTCTTACAGTCCAATCGTTGACATATAAATGTCGGACCTTTTCACAACTTGTTTTTTCAAACAAATCTCACCTAACATGAGAATACCAAAAGACAAGAACAGAAAAGGGACAGTAAAAATCCCAACATCGACATGTGGCGACTCTGCTGGGGACTCCAGTAAGAGGACTTAAGCCGCTACTACAAACTTTTCAAAAATGTTATATACTTGTGTGTGGATGTTGCATTTACATTTTTGATAAATGTGTACGAATGCATTTACTTATTGCACTTAATGCTTTACACTATATCTGTATACTATATTAGTGCTTCGTACATGTCATCATTCCCATAACAGTGAGATACGTTGCATGTGAATGTATGTTGTGTGGTTCCTCCACCAGGAGGCTATCCTGTTGGTGTCTTATTACTGGACTTGTAGGGAGACTAATTCCAACGAGGCTCAAGAAAGGCACCACCCAGATTCGCTCGAGTTGAAAGACCAAATTAACTTCCCGTCAAGTAAATTGCGATGATCTTGGAAACTTCATGCCAAAAAGCCACGAGAGTAGCCTAAGATAGGTCAGCCTCTGATAAACCAAACACGAAGGGAAGTCTCTTTATACTTTCCCATTTCAATTACTCGTAAATTACTTGTAATTTCATTCCATATGAATCTCAATGTAATGGAAAATATGAAGGAATATGTGTACATGCATATTAAAACCTAACATGTTATCTTGTCTTATAAACATCTAACATCCATTTTGCAGGATAATATTCCTAAAATGGATACATCACATAACATGTAACATTTATACATTCCCTAAGACTAAACTACGTAAGTCTTTTTATATGGAAGCAATTGGTCCCGTTACCCGTTCAAAATTCAAAAAGGCATTAAGCCCACAGTCAGACATGGCTACAAGTGCTTCACCTGATCCTACTCTTATTTCTCGAGAGGAGTTCAAAGGATTAAGGAATCAGATATAAGAATTGGCTATTTTTCTAAAAGAACAAAGTAAAAACACTCGGGGCCAGACAATGCCTATTCAACCAGAGTCATTCACACCAGAGGGCAGTCAGGGTATTGCAAAAAGATGGAAACCCAGATACTTGAACCTCATTACAATAAAGGAACCAACAAAACCCCTGAAATCACAAAACTCAGGGATGATCGAAAAACTGGGGATACTAGAAAGAAAGTCCAACAAATGGAGGAAACCATCCGGTCAATTAAAGGGACTAAAACTATGGAAGTGTCACCTATTCGGATCTCTCGCATATTCTCGGGGGCTCGATATCCTAACAAATTCAAAGTCCCGTAGTTTGAAAAAGTACAATGGGCAAGCGATCCTATACGCACCTAAAAGTATATATTAATTAACCGGGGTCTTATCTTTGAAGATGAAAGCCTCGATTGCAACTTTTCCAAAAGAGTCTTACTAGAGAGGCTAAAATGCCGTGCACCTGACTTGACAATGCCGAGAATCCACAATCGGGGAAGAATTGGCCCATGCCTTTCTAAATTAGTACAGCCAATCACAAATGGAACCTGGATCGATACCAAGTGACTATAGTTAAAAAGCAAATCTTGAATCTTTCCGAGAATATACTCAAAGGTGGAGACATCTAGCGAAGCAAAGTCATTCCATCAATGATAGAAACCGAGATGGTAATGACGTTTATTGATATCCAAGAGGCTCCTTACTATGAGAGGATCCTAGCAGAGACATAGGAAAGCCATTCTCGAAAATGATCAAACACGACGAAATGGCGAGAGATGGGCTCAAGGTTGAACGATCCGAAATTTCAAATTGTAATTTAAATATTTATTGAGTTATATAAATATTATTTGAGGTGTTTATTTTTAAATAAATATTTTATTGATGTGATGGTTGATGAATCTAAATGATTGGAGAATTTTCTAAATTAAATTAATTTATAATTTAGAGGTTTGTATTATAACATGAGGTGTTATGTTGTTGTGTTGATTTAATAATTTAGATGGTATGTTAAATTATTAAATAAAGTTATAATGAAAATTATAATTTGGTGATATTTGCTAAAATACTATATTTAATTAAAATATAGTATGTGACTATAATTATAAACTAAAGTGTTTATTAAGATAAATTTAAAAGGATTTAAATTAGTTTTTGTCAAACAAGGCTTAAGTATTTTAATTATTTAAAATTTTAAATGGTTTGCCAAACAAGCCTTATGGCTTTTGATATTCTAATTTTTGAAATTTAAATTTAATTATATAAATAAAATAAGTAGAATAATAAATATAATATATTTATAATATGAGCGTTTGTTTTATAACTGCCATTTTATTAAGTTGGCGTATTAAGGTCTGACAGTTTTATTTGTGCGCATAGTTTTATTTAGTTGGTTATTTGCTAGCCTAGAGTTCAGAGAATTGAGAGTTGAGAGAAACTTGAGAGAATTTGAGAGAGAGCTTGTGCAGAGAAGAACAATTCGATTATGTAGCAAGGATTTCATTAGCGGAAAAAAGGTATGTTCAATACTCTTATTATGCATATATGGGTTTTTACGGCATAAACCTTCTAAGTCTGTGAATTCAGTTTGTGGAATTGTGGATAAGTATAACTGTTAATAGTGATTATACATGTTGGTGATGCTAAAGTTTATGTTTAAATCAAAATTACATGTTAATTTCGGATATCAGTAGACATTTTTGATAATATATATATATTCCCATATGTTCATGAAAAGTATCAATTTTAGTGGCTAATTCGTATGAGAAATTGTAAATTGAAGTTTGTATATGGTAGTTCATTGAGATACGAACATAACGTAGTTTGAATGGAGTAATTTGGTCAAGTAATGAAATCACAGTGATGATTTTTGGGGATGAATATTAAAAATGGAGTTTTATATGAAAAATATGAAAATTGAGAAATTAAAATAGTTTTAGTTGTTGTTAAATTGTGTTAAGTGATTGAATAGGTGAGCAATCATGTTTAGGATAGTTATATAATTATTTTACGTGTTATTATCACTATTTTGGTGGGTGAAATTTGTGTTTGTTGGGCTAAATTTGGCTACTGTTTATTAGCCTTCTCTGCATCTGTCTGAACACCGGTGCCAAGGCAAAAAAGGCAGCAATTGCCACTGTCCTCTAAGTTTCTTGTATGGCAGCAATTGCATATACCACAGTTTTAGATTCGACTTCGCTATTCTTCGCAGACTTGGGATAGCATCATAGTATGGTTTGATGGGTAATGTTAAGGTTAACATAACATAGTGAATTGTGGTTAGTAAGTTCAAAGTTGCAAAAATGATTAGGAAGTCGAGAACGCGTTATGTGATAATTTAGTATACCTAATAAACATTAGACATGTGTTGCGAAGTTAAACACTTAGAGTTTCTAAAATGTGAATGGTAATGAACATGTTTTGGTATGTTAGCATATCTAATAGATATTGTGGTTCTAAAATTATATGTAGGTGATCGTGAGTTTAATTTTATAGCTTACGCTCAAGGCAAGTTTTAAAACCCTATCTTTTTACATTGAGAACGTTTTCTAATCAAAATAACTCCTGAATATGAACGAAAATATATGAACAATGGTACAAACGAATAAAGTCTCCAAAACATATTGACACGATTAACTAATTTCGAATGATTTTTTGACAAGACCTTAACAAATGGGATTGTCTTCTCCCTCATAACCCGTTCTTGACGATCTAAAATTGCCTCAGCCTCTTCCTCAGAAATAAGATCTTCTTGAATCTTACGTAACGTGTATTGCACAACACAAAGCGGATGAGAGTTATACTTCCTTAACACTGAAACATGAAAGATATTATGTACATGAGATAACTGTGGAGGCAAAGCCACCCGATATGCCACTTCTCCAACTCTCTCAAGGACTTCAAAAGGGCCAATGAAATGTGGACTAAGCTTCCTTTTCAAACTAAACCTTCGAAAACCTTTCCATGGAAAAACTTTCAAAAACAGGTGTTCACCAGTGTGAATTCAAGAGCCTCCTATGAATATCGACAAAACTCTTTTGCCACGATCTAGCTTCTTTCAATTTTTCTTTAGCCACCTACCTTATCCATAGTAATCCTAACCAAATCGGGTCCTTCTATTACCTTTTCTCCAACCTCATCCCAACAAGTTGGAGCTCGACACTTTTACAATATAATGCTTCAAAAGGAGCCATAACAATACTAGTTTGCCAAGTGTTATTATATGCGAACTCCACCAAACTCAAATAATCATCCCGGTTTCTCGTCCATTCTAAAGCACAAGATCGCAACATATGTCTTCTAACGTCTGAATAGTTCTCTTTGATTTTCCATCTGTCTTCGGGTGAAAAGTTGTATTATAGTTGAGTCGCGTTCTCCAAGCTCGTTGAAATCCTTTCCAAAATCGAGAAGTAAACTGCGGATCCCGATCCGAAACAATAGAAACTGGAGTACCATGAAGCCTAACAATCTCACGTTGAAAAATATCTGCTAACTTATTTACCGAAAAATTCTCACGAATAGCCAAAAAATGGGCAGATTTGGTCAAACGATCCACTACCACCCAAATAACATCATACTTTTTAAGAGTCCTCGGTAAACCAATCATAAAGTCCATCGAAATGTCATCCCATTTCCACACAGAAATCTCTAACTGTTGCAACAAACCACCAGGCCGCTGATGCTCTATTTTCACTTGTTGACAAGTAAGACATTTACTCATAAATTCAGCTACATCCCTTTTCATTCCACTCCACTAAAAATTCTCCTTCGATCCTTATACATCTTTGTAGACCGGGATGAATGGAAAATCGGCGAACTATGAGCTTCTGTCCAACACTACCTCACGAATCATTGGATCCATCGAAACACATAATCGTTTACCAAACCATATCACACCTTGTTCGTCAATGCGAAACTCTGGCTGCCAACCCTCATCCATATTATGCGCTACAGCCCACAACTCGCCATCCTCTTTTTAAGCTTCTTTAATACGTAAAATAAGATAAGGTTCTACCTCATACCTACTACCAACCCATCGTAACCTCTAGCATATAGCTCCAAACCCACACGCTCTATATAACGTCCCCATATCTATACTCCCACCAATATCTGATATGGTGTTTACAGTAAATCAACATAATGCTTTTAAATCTATACACCCATGGTATCTGATTATAAGATTACATTAAATATAGGGACTATCAGATATAATTCCCATAGATCCAAAATTCATAGTATCCCATAACAGATATAAATTCTCAAGAGAACTATTACTATGTTTGGATACCCTCACTTGGATATATAAACTATATCTGTGACTAGAATCTATTTATTCGAAATTCAGAGTATCGGTAATAACATGAACAATCCATATTACTAATACCCTCACCCAGATGTATAGTTTAAGCCAAATGAATTTATACTATCGTATCGATAGTAACTATCTATCCAAAATCCAGAGTATCAATAACAACCTGAATAGTCCATGCTATTAATACCCTCACTCAGATAAATTGTTCCCAAGGATCTCAACTAGATTCGAAGAAGTCTAATTTTTACATCTATATATATAAGAAAACACGGTTGCGAAAATAAAAGATGTTATATATATCATAATATTAAGATTCGATTACATGATTCTCATAACGAGTTCTTATTACAAGGTATTCAAACAGACAAGAATATAATCTAATCTATGTAGGGACGCTTCCCTTTATCTACTCCAGATGTTCCAGGATTACCATCTAAAACTGTAAAGGGAATAATTTGCAAGGGTGAGCAATGACATGCTCAGCAAGTGTTGTATTTATAACAATATAGGATTTGAAGAAATATAACAATTCAAATTTCGACTGATAGTTGTTACCATTTCTAGATTTCTATTTATTACAACCATTTTTGGAATTTTTCTTTATGTATGTCAGTCACACAGCATAAAAATATCGTTCAGATATGAGATAGGGGATCTGCCCATTAAACATCTTAGGAGTATGCATATCATCCTACTAGTGCTCAAAATACACCAAAATTAATGTCAATATATGAATTGACCAAATCTCGATCCCTTACGGGATACCCAACTTCAGTATAGGATGTCTTACCAAAACAATTTGGTTTGACACAAAAGTTTATGCTCAATAAACAATTCATTTTTGAGTTATGCTGAAACTATAGCAATAACTTTACAATAATTGGTAATTCAAGTTTAGGTTTGGTATAACATATCAAAATTATTCAAGATATAAGTGTAGGGTTTAGAAAACTTGCAAAAGTAATAACTTGGGTATAGGAAACTTGCACGAGTGTAGAGACTCGGTTAAGTTATGCTATTCAATCATTAATAAATACCTACGATGTTCATATATATAAATCTAACACGTTAGTATTGATAACAATACTCAATTATAACATTTATATAATATCGGGTTAGATTAATAGAGTTTGGTGTTGAATACCTTTGATAAATGGACTAAATTTTATTTGTAAAATTTAATTATCCTTTATAATACCTTTTTAGAAATTTTAAAGTATTTAAAACATTTATTTATCTTTAAAAATGATTTTTAAATCATTTATTTCTATTTATAAGAAATTAATATTTACTTAAAATTTTACAAAAACATTGATTATTTTTTAAATAATTTATATTCATTTATTATAATTTTATATCATTAATAATATTTTTCCATAATTATTTAGTATTTATAAATAATTATTCTAATTTCTTTATTAATAAGTTAATTATTAATAATATCTAAATATAATAAATTAATTATTAAATTTATGTAAAAATATCATAATTTAATTATAATTATTTAATATAATTTGAAAAATGTTTTTATATTTATTTATTAATTATTTCTAATTTTTTTATAATTTATTTTTAGAAAAATAATTTACATCTGTCAGTGAAAGCTCTTCAAAGATGTAAAGTGTCATTATAGGTGTTCTTGAGTTTCAAGCGTGAGCTTTGGTCGTAGTCGAGTGACCAGTCAACCACTAATTAAAATGTTACTGATAATGATTTTTGGTTTGTTCAAAAGTTGATGTTGTAGTAATAATACAGTAGTATAACATGAAACAAATTTTAGGCTTTAACCTATATATAACAAGAAGTTATAGAGACTCAAAGTCACTGTCAGAGCTGTTCTTGAGTTTCTGGGTAACGCAGAACAGTAGTCATGGCCGGTCAACGATTTTGTGGCTTAAATATCTTTGATTCTGTGTAATAGATGTGTGTTGTGTTTGTTGTAACATGTAATATATATGTCAGGGAACATATATATAAGAATAACATGAACAAAGCATAAATCTAAGGTCTCTAATTATGCTGGTCAAAGTACAGCCAAACGCTATTCTTCTTGTTTTTCAGTTTTCTAGGAAACCCAGAAAACTTGGTCAAGCTCAGTCAATGGATTTTGACCATTAATTCCAGTAAACCTATATGTTGTTTGTTCAATTAAAGATCATAGATATGTAGTACATATATAATGTATTGATCTATAATAAAATTTACAAAAATAACAAATGTAAGATGATTAAATGATTGATCAAGCGGTAAATTTTGCTCGATTGTTTCGAGTTTTCGGGTAACCCAAAAAACTGCAATTCGTGAACAGTCAACCCACTTTGACTTCTTATAACTTGAAATTTATGGTTCAAATGAATCTGTTTTCTTTTCCAGATTAAAGACCTACTAACAGGCTACAAATACCAAACAATTATCAGACCAAAATATAAACACATATGAATCTACAGGACCTAACATTCGACTATCAGACATAGTTTTCAAAATTTCCATTTTTTTAAAACACTTAATTAAGGCATCTAGATGTTATAAAAACGTGTTCTACAAATCTAACATACTTTCTAACATACTAATACATAATTCTAAACATCTAAACAATAAATCTAACATAGGATCAAAGAGCTAATTATGAACTAGGGTTTATACCTTTTCTTGAACAATTTTTTATTCTAGCTTTTGATTTCGTTGCTGCTATCACCCAGGCTTGATTTGGTAGGTTTATAAGTGTATCTAGGCTTAGGAATTTCGTGAGTTTGCTCAGCCCTAAGGTTCCTATTTATAGAATTCTTCAACTTGGCTTTTTCATCATTTTTGAGCAACTTGCCTCTACAAATATATGATTTGATGACTATTGTCATGATTGGGAGTTACAAGCATGTCATGTGTAGCCTATAAACTTGCAATGGTGACTCCTAACCTACTTGTGAGCTAGTTAGGTTTGTTTAGTAGCTTAATTAGGCTTTAATCTTCACTACTCTTGATTAGAGTTTTGTTTCTAATGATTAGGAATGTTAGGTAATGTTAGTTAGTACCTAATTGAAGTTTACTAACCATGATTAGGTGTTATGATAAACTAATTAGGGTTTAATCAGCTAATTAGGGTTTAATTTACAAATTAGGGTTAGGGTTTTGCTAATTAGGGTTAGAGTTTGTTAATCTAGGGTTGTTAACCTAAATTTCTCACTAATCCTAATAAGCACGACAAAGCGTTTTGTCATTGTAAGCACGACAAAGCAACTTGTCAAAATAATTTTACCGAAAAGTTCAATTATAGAAAAACAAATTTAAGCACGAGGTGTCAAGCACGACGTTTTTAGGACAAAAAATTATTTTGTCAGATTTGTCAAAGCAAGTATATATTAACACAACACATTTAAAATGGAGAAATTTTATTTATATAACTGGATTGTATACATACGAGTCTTATTAGGGTTTTGGGTTTTACACTCTATATCCAAGAGATAAGTTGAGGTTGTGTAACCAAGGCAACTACACTCCCAAGATTTTTTTGGCTAAGAGCATCCGCAACCACATTAGCCTTATCGGGGTGATAATCGAATCCTCGCATCATAATCCTTTAGAAGCTCCAACCAACGCCTCTGCCTCATGTTAAGCTACTTCTGAGTAAAAATGTATTTAAGGCTCTTGTGGTGGGTGAAAATGTCACAAGTCTCTCCATATAAACAAAGGTCCAAATTTTTAGGGCAAAAATAATCTTGCTAACTCCAAGTCCTGTGTAGATAATTCCCCTCATAAGGTTTAAGTTGTATGGAAGCATAAGTAATTACCTTACCATTTTGCATCAAAACACACCCTAATCCCTTCTTGGAAGCAACATTGTAAATCTGATAACCTCCTGTCCCCTACGGTAATGTAAACACTGGAGCCGACACAAGCCTCTTCTTAAGTTCCTCAAAACTTTTCTCACGTTCCCTATTCCACACAAACTTTATGCCCTTCTTCATCAACTGAGTTAATGGAACATCTAACAAAAAGAAACCTTCCATAAATCGCCTGTAGTACCCTGCCAAACCCAAGAAACTCCTTACTTTAGTTACCATGGTAGGTCTTGGCCAATTAGTGATAGCCTCAACCTTCGCAGGATCCACCTTAATACCTTCAGCAGACACGACATGTCCCAAAAATGCTACCTATTATTACCAAAGCTGGCATTTGGAGAACTAAGCATATAACTTATTCTTCTGCAGAACCCCCAAAACAGTATGAATATGCTCTTCATGCTCCTCCTTAGACTTGGAATACACCAAAAATTCATTAATGAAGACAATGATAAATTGGTCTAAGTACTCGCTAAAAACCCATTTCATCATATCCATAAACATTGTCAGAGCATTAGTTAACCCAAATGACATCACAAAAAACTCATAGTGCCCATACCGAGTACGAAAAGCTATTTTTGGAATGTCCTCTTCCCTCACCCTCAACTGATGGTACCCCGACCTCAAATCTATCTTTGAGAAGAACTTTACCCCTTGGAGCTGATCGAAAAGGTCATCTATCCGTTGTAAGATCCTAACTTTTATGAATAAAGATGATTTTTCTACAAATTTCATTTTTGAATATTATAGAATGAATTTGATATAATGTTATAGTTGTGGTAATATTTATAAATTTTACAAAGTACACAAGTTGTTATATAATATTCGATTGGTCGTGGAATATTCGTTTTAACAGGGAATATTCGTACGACGGCACAATCATTGGTAGACCCCACAACGAAATTATTGTCGGATTAAGAAAACGAAAAAAATATTTTTATGAAAATAACAACGGAAGTTTTACCGTTAACTTTTGAAACACCCGGTGTTAAAAGTACAGTAATACGTGTGGTTGTATAGTAGCACACGGTATTGATTATTGATGCTTACGTGAGAAGTCACTCAGTTTTATTCAATTATTGCTACAGTAATTGTTGCATAGTATCTCACGTTATTTGATTCAATTATTGTCAATATTTTATATATTATTAAATCTGTAATTGAGATAACAAAGTTGTTAATATTATTATTTGCAATATTAACGATGTCTAAGTTTCATCGAGGAGAGGTTTGGTCACCTAATTGCACGCCAATAGGGAGAAATTCTTATTGAAAGCCCCTCTTTCCTAGAGCGACTGGTGGCCGATTAATAGTGTGAATTATAATAATGATGATGAATTTTGTTTTATTATTATTATAAATATAATAAAATAGAAAACTTTTATATAAAAATGAAAACTTTTTATATAAAATGTAATACTTTTATAAAGTTTTGTTTTATTTGATTATAAATAGAATATAATATATTTTATTATGAATAGTGTTTGCATAATTACTGCGCATAGTATTTGCGTAGTAAAATCTTTTATATAAAATAGAATACTTTTATAAAGTTATTTGTTTTATTATATTACAAATAGAATATATTATATTTTATTATGCATAGTACTGCGATAGTGTTTGCATAGTAAAATCTTTTTTATATAAAATAGAATACTTTTATAAAGTTATTTATTTTATTAGATTTTAAATAATATATATATATATATATATTATAAATAGAATATATTATATTTTATTGTATAGTATCCTTTCCATTCTCCTATAAATAAGATGTTTAGTTAGAATTGAAAACACACTAGAAATTCAGAGAATTTTTCTTCTATAATCTTGACTGTATTTCTTTAGAGTTTTAAGAAGCTTTGAGCGTAGAAAACAGTATAAGTTTTCTTCAAGAATATCCTCACCCTACTAGTCGGAATACTTTCTTTCTAAGGTAAGGGGTATTATTCTTTCGTATTCATGAAGAGAGTTATTTTCTTTCAATACTCTTAAGGGTTGTTATTCCATTTTTTATTATTATGTTGGAATAACCTATCTATGCGAATTACCGCATACATGGTGAAATTCTTCTATCATTCCATACTTTATTATTCTGTTGGAATAACATGTCCGTGCGGTCTATCGCATGTCTGGTGAATTCTGTTGTTATTCCATTCTTTAGTATTCATTTGGAATATCCGTCATGCATAAGGTTTCTGTACATGACACAGTTCCATTCTTTATTATTACGTTGGAATATCCTCGTCCGCATGCATGCGCGTTTTCGCATGACCGTTCCATTCTTTATTATTCCGTTGAATATTCTCGTCTGCAAGGGTTTCGCATTTGACACCGTTCGATTCTTTATTATTCTTTGGAATAACTTTGTCTGCTGGATTACGCATCACCGGTGAATTCTTCTCATTATTCTATTCTTTATTATTCTATTGGAATAACCTATCTATGTGGATTACTGCATGCATGGTGAATGATCCTTCGTATTCATTCTTTATTAAATTGTGGAAATGATCTCGTCTCGTGGATTACCGCATGGCGATTTAAAATCCATTTGCGCTTTTGAGATATTCTATTATACTCAATTGGTTAAATTTTGGCTTCTATACTCCATGAAAGTAGTAGAATATCTTGGATATTTGCGCTTCATCCAAAGATCTTTTCATGGAAATATTCTTCCTCGAGCATTCTTGAATTTTACTCCACAAAGAAGTATCATGTTCACAATCTGGATATTATTGATTTCTGGATAAACTAAAATTTTAAATCTTTAAAATTTATCCTTGAACTTGTTTTATTGAATTATTATGTCATTGTCATCATCCCCATGCTTATATTGTGATGAAAGTTATATTTGGCTTACGTATGCGTAGATGGACTTGGTATGATTATGACGAGGATTATTCGGTATAATCAATCATGACTGTAATGTTATAAATGATGTGGTAAAAGTCCTCGGTAGCTTTGTAGTGCATTGATGGGATGCTTTTTGGTATGATTATGACCAGGATTATTCGGTATAGTCATGACCATTGATGAATTAATGAATATCCTTGGCCAGAAAATGCGGGGATGACTCGATGATGTGGTTTATTTATTAAGCTTAGTCTCAAAGAATAAAATTGATGAAAACATTTTAAATCATAGAAGATAGTAGATATCATGCTCTACTTGATTCTTCTAATGGATTGCTTATTCCGCTTGCGCTTAAACTTGATGTTTATTGTCTTTTATCGCTTTAACGTTGTTGAAGGCTAATGATAATTTATCCTGCATTATCTTAGTCGTAATATTTCTTCTTGGGCTAGTTGAGCTCACCCTTTTGATTTCATTATTCTCTTGAGAAATGAGAACGTGGCATGGACTAGTCGGGGACCGAGAGATGGTCCGAGATGTTGTTATAGTAGTCCTCATTATTCTATAAAAAATAGTGTGACAATAAATGTAATGAGGACTCTATTTGAGAGTGAATATTGTCTAGAAGGCAATATTCCTGCTTAAACTCTCGCTTATGTTTTGTCGTATATTATACCTACGCTTGTATAATTAAGTTTGTATTTGTATTCTGTACCATGTATTTAGCGACTCAAGATGGGTGATGTATACCTATTTAGGGGGCGTCACATCTATGGCAATGGATATCTATTCCTGATAGTGATCCGATTTAGCTCCCTATAATCTATACATAATCTCATAGATCCGTCCTTCTTCTTCACAAACAATACTGGAGCACCCCCATGGCGATACGCTCGGTCTAATGAATCCACGAACTAACAAATCCTGTAATTGTTCCTTCAACTCCTGTAACTCTAATGGAGCCATCCTATAGGGTGCCTTAGAGATAGGTTACGCTCCAGGAATGAGCTCAATAGTAAACTCAACTTCCCATGGCGGTGGCAATCCTGGCAGATCTTAGGAAATACCTCAGGAAATTCTCGCACAACTGGATAGTCATCAAGTTGGAGCTCATCCCTTGAGGTATCCTTCACATAAGCCAAATAACAATCACATCCCTTAGCAATCATTTTGCTCGCTTTCAAAGCTGAGATTAACTTTACAACACCATTCGGCTTGGAACATTGAAACTCGAATTCTGGAGCCTCTAAGGTTCCAAAAATAACCTTCCTCGCCTGACAATCAATAGTGGCTCGATGATTACTCAACCAATCCATACCCAAGATGATATCAAAATCATGCATCACCATCGGAAATAAGTTAGCTGCGTACACCCTCCTCCCTAACTTCAAAGGACACTTTCATGAAATTGCTCGAAATAATCACGAAATTCCCCATCTGAGTAGTGATAGATAAATGAGGATCTAATGTATGAGAAGACACTCCAAGATGACGAATAAATGAAAGTGCAACAATAGAGTGTGTAGATCTAGTGTCAAACAAAACCGATGCCTCACGATTTCCTACAAGAAGGATGCCTAAAATAGTACTTGGTGCTTGGGCGCTGATTAGATTATCATCAATGCAATACTCTACCACCGTGTTGCGGCGACCACCATTACTAGCATCACCGCCTCCCCCATTACCACGTTGAACTGTGGCAAATTTGCTCTATGTCCCATTTGTCCACATAAGAAATAAGCCCCGGTCTCTATAGCACGCCTACCTACCAAAGATGATACCCACCACAAGTAGCACATGGTCTAGGTGGAAGTGGCAAAAGGTTCTGATTTCCCCACTGCGGTCCTAGATATCGCCTCGAATTTGACCACATTGGCGTCTTGACCACGATTCTAATTTTGCTAGAAACCCTGCTACGCTCGTTGAAATCCCCTATTTTGATATTGCCCTTGACTTCCCACCGACCATGTCACGACCTCCATGACCACCTATTTGCATTGGGTAAGAAAAATCCCTTCGAGGATTAAATCGCTGACCCGATGGAGGCTCATCCCAATTATTCTCGCTTTCTATTACGATTTATGCCAAATCGCCCATTCCTTGCCCTCCTTTGGTCATCCCTATCTCTCTTTCGACTCCTTTCTGATTTGCAAGCTCGAAAGTCCTTATGTTCCATTTCCACACTCTTAGCTACATTAGCTACCTATGATACATCTATAAATATGGTGTGGATGATTGATCACCTAAACTCATATTTCAAAGCCCATTTGAATTTTTCTACCAGTTGTGCAGCTGTCCCCACTATTGAACCAACAAAACCAGCCAATCTAGTAAACCTCGCTATGAAATCAGTAATGGTCTCATCTTCCTTTAGCCGAATGGACACAAATTCCCTGATGTATGCATCCCTATCAAAGATTTGGGAAATATCGGTGATAGAAAAGCTCACAAAAACCGCTCCATATGAGTCTATCCATAAATCCATCTCCCTGTGTAGCCTTCAGCGATTTCCACCATCGCTGAGCATCATCCTCTAGCTTATAAATTGCTAGCCTCACCTTCTGATTTTCTAAACACCCAATAATATCAAAAATCATCTCCAAGTGGGCGATCCAGTTCTCCGCATCAATTGCAGTTGGAGTAAAACAAAAAGATTTGGGCTTCTGCTTAATGAACCTCTCTAATAACTGTAACAACCTGGGTCAAATCCCGAGTCTAGAATAAATCTTGGGTCAAATCCTAAGTCCGAATCGAATCAAATCCATCAAAATAAGGCCTCAAACTACTGACCTAATAGTATCTTCTTGGGTCAACTTAGCTCACCACAGGCTCACCCAAAAGGTCACGACTTGAAGGTACTATTGGTAGTAACTTATTTCGTTATATGCAGAAAATTTTTTCCCCTATCTTTCGATGTGGGACTGGGGTGTTACAAACTGCCCCACTTTAAATTTCTGACATCCCCGTTAGAACCGATCACACACACAGCCCAAAGATCTTTGCCTCTCTAGCCATTGTGGGATAATACCGGCTGGCTTCGTGTCCCCACCTCCGGACCTCCATCTCTCCATTGTGGGATAATACCACCAGCCTTCGTGTCCCCAACTCCGACAACTCGATCGGATGACCTGACCCGAGCTTTCGAGAGTCAGCTCTGATACCATATGTAACAACCCGGGTCAAATCCCGAGTCTGGAACAAATCTTGGGTCAAATCCCAAGTCCGAATCAAATCAAATCCATCAAAATAAGGCCTCAAACTACCGACCCAATAGTATCTTCTTGATTGGGTCAACTTATCCCACCATAGGCTCACCCAAAAGGTCATGACTTGAAGGTACTATTGGTAGTAACTTATTTCCTTATATGTAGACAAATTTTTCCCCTATCTTTCGATGTGGGACTGGGGTGTTACAATAATACATACAACAGCTGCACTTGCTGACTAACTTGATCCTCGGGAGGAACATTCTGCTCATGTTGGGGTATCTCTGCATCATCCCCCGTGCCATTTGCATGCTGATTTCCTTCAACTGTGGAATACCCTACATAGCATGTGCCACGGCCTACATAACTGCCTCATTCACCATTGCTGCAACCATAGTCGGGGTTATTGTTGCATTACCCTGAGCCCCATCATTTCCACCCTAGTTAATAGCCTCAACCTGGAGCTGCCTCTGACCCCTCCTACTGTTATTACCTTGTCTCCCAGTAATTCTCGAAGACTTACGAGCAATCTATGATACAAAATCAAACAGACGAGAACAAACAAATCAAAATAAATAATCAAGGACAAATTTATGCAGAACAAAAATCAAACGCAATACAACTCTACAATAAATTCTTATAACTACCCAGTGATCTACCAATAACTCACAGGTCAAGCCTAAAAGGAAATCTACAGGATCATAACCTAAGCTCGATATTAACTCTCAGAACACCCCTTTCCAAAAAGGAAAAGGGATGTCACACATAAAACATAATAAACACAAACCTCTAATAAATCTCAAAATATATCCAATGAAATTGAACAGTAATTATCTCATACTCCAATTTAAATAGAAGGAACTCCACACTTACATAATCTCTACTAATGAGAAATAAATGCCAAAATGGCCCAAACATCCATATACAAAATATTAAGAAAACCAAGTCTAATAATAAGTCTCAAAAACTAATCTACTCATTTGGATCAAAGGTAGCTCTCATCCCACATATCCTGACCACCCCTGATTACCTAATGAAAAAAGAACACAACGTGAGCCAATTGCCCAGTACGGATATGAAGATGAATAAATATATCACAATAAATATTGAATCTAAAAGAGTTGAATGAATGAACATGTGAATTATAAACAAATTATGAATAGATCAGAATTTGTGAGTCCATTTACAAATGACTAAAACTATTAATCGAATAATTATAGCCAAAAGAATCCCAAACAAATAAGGTTGAATCAAATGGTTGTAAGGTGATGACTTCATACTGATCTCAAATTCAAATAGCCAAAGGCTAACAAAATACATCGGTATCATGATGTATACAAATCAAATCGGATAGTACGCATGACACATACGTCACTAATTCGCCAAATAAATCAAATCAAATCAAATACTGGGTTGACCCATACGTATTCTAAACAAATATATCAAATGGCCAAAGCTCATACCTAGAGCATATGAAAAGGATACGTGTGGACTAATCACACCGCCACAGAAGGTGTCATGCCCTTGTGTCAAGAGAACATGCATGTGGTACCCCCACAGGTGGTTAGCTCAAGTATACCCTAAGGATCAAACTATAAAATGTAAGCCAAAAGGGGTTCAAATCACAAGGCTTACATGACCATATTCAAATTAAATCAAATTATCAAATACAAACCTTATTAATTATCACAATATATCAATGATCAAAATAACTCCCGAATGTGAACGAAAATATACGAACAATGGTACAAACGAATAAAGTCTCCAAAACATAAGGACACGATTAACTAGTTCAAAGAGTAAAAATAAAAATTCAAATATCAACGCCAAAACGAAATTATCTCAATAATTTTGACAACAAGGAATAACCCTGAGAGGTAATACTAGAATTTCTAAATGAGTACAAAAGCGAACTATTAATTTAAAGGACTATCATTGAAAAAAGTACTAATCCGTACACCAAGTAAGCAATGTAATACCCAAAATTATAACCTCAAATATAGTTTGTTAAACTCCTTCCGTCCGAGCTAATTACATAAAATAATAATAAATGTAAGTACCTTTACAAAAATATTATTCTCATCCTTAACCCAACATTAACTCATTTTATTATTATTATTATTATTATTATTATTATTATTATTATTATTATTATTATTATTATTATTATTATTATTATTATTATTATTATATCTTTATTATTATAAATTTTATCTACATTGACCATCCATATATATATATATATATATATATATATATATATATATATTCTTCATACTACTCGACCAAAAGATATAAATATGTATATATATATATGTATAAGAGTTGAATCTCAACTCCTGAAGCTTACAAATGTATAAAACCTTCGTTATAAATTAACTTATTATATATATATATATATAATGATTTCTTCAAGTCAGTTCAGTCACTTTGATTTATATAGTCACTTTGATTTATACAGGACTCCTATATTGGGACAAGTAGTCAAGTATAAGGTGCAAACAATTCATAAGGCCATACCGAAGAAGAAAGCTTTTTATTTAATTAAAAAAAAAACTAGTAACTTACCAGTGTGATCCAATTTCCCCACTTCTCTTTGTGCGGCTGAGGCTGCGCTCTCCTTTCTTTTCTTTCTTCAGTCAGTTCGTATTAATGTATAATGTGTAAGATTAGGTTTTACTTATTTATTTATTAATATTTCTAATTTGTAATAGGATTTAAAAATTACATAAATACAAATTAATCCCAATTAGTATAAAAGCCCAAATTAATGTACTCATTTACTTATTTTGGTCCAAATAAATTAACTACAGTTTGACCCAAATATAAGAAAAACCCAATTAAATATTTTAAAACTTATTTAAATATTTTATTTTTATTTCTTTGGGTATTACTGATATACTTGGACTTTTATGGTCAGTATATATCTCACACCTTTCTCCAAAAAGATAATGTCTCCAAATCTTCAGGGCAAACACCACCGCGGCTAACTCTAAGTCATAAGTCGGATACCCTTTCTCGTAATCTTTCAATTGAAGTGATGCGTACACAATAACTTTGTCATTCTGCATAAGCACACAGCCTAGTCCTTTATGCGATGCGTCACTATATACCATAAAATTTCCTGTATCATCAGGTAATGATAACACAGGTGCTGAACTCAACCTATTCTTTAATTCTTGAAAACTTTCCTCACACTTCTCTGTCCAAACAAACTTAACCGCCTTCCTGGTTGAATTCGTCAACAGAGTTGCGATCTTGGAAAAGTATTGTATAAAATGCTTATAGTAACTTTTGCCATCCCAAGAAACTCCTTACTTCGACGGTGTCTTCGTCTCGATCCCGATTTATTACAACTTCAAAATTCTATCCTTATCAATAATGTGCCCGAGAAAGCGACATCGCCCAACCAAAACTCACATTTTGAGAATTTAGCGTACAACTTCTGTTTTCTCAATGTCTCCAATGTCACTCTTAAGTGTTCTACATGTTCCTCCTTGGTTTTGGAATACACCAATATATCATCGGTAAACACCGCCACAAATTTGTCTAAGAATGGTTTAAACACCCTGTTCATCAAATCCGTGAACGCTGCATATGCATTGATTAAACCAAATGACATAACCAGAAACTCATAATAACCATACCGAGTTTTGAACGCTGTTTTTGGTACATCCTCCGGCCTCACCTTCAACTAATGATAACCACTCCTCAAATCTATCTTTGAGAAATACCTTGCTCCTTTTAGTTGATCGAACATGTCATCGATTCTTGGTAATGGATACTTATTTTTAATCGTGACCTTATTCAATTCTCATTAGTCAATGCAGAAAGCATCGATCCATCTTTCTTCTTAACAAACAATCTTGGCGCCCCCACGACGATACACACTCGGTTTGATATACTTCTTATCAAGCAATTCTTGCAACTACACCATCAACTCT